>JAOANJ010000009.1:17695910-17706521 GCA_026413345.1 Ariopsis seemanni | reverse complement strand
TGGAATTTTGAAACTTCCACATCATTGCATTCCGTTTTTATTTACAATTTGTACTTTGTCCCAACTTTTTTGGAATCTGGGTTGTATAAGGACTTTCAATAGACACTGACTTTGTTAAGTATATGTTCTGTACCCTGTATCTGACTTATGTATTGACATATTATAAGCCTTTGTAATTTGGATTGCCATTCTGTTTTTTTGGACTTTGTGTTATTGGACTTTGCCTATTGAATTACCTCTGATATCCTGTCTGTGCCTCGCTGCCCATTGCCTGTTTAATGACTCTACCAGGGTTCTCCAGAAAATATGAAGTAGCCAGCTAAAAAAAGTAGTAGGTTGCTCTGGAATTTGTGGTGGCAAAGCTGTCGTGGTGCATCAAAGGCTAGGGGGTTCTGGGGGCATGCCCCACAGAAAATTTTGAAATTTACATGCCGTCTTGTGGCTTCTGATGCATAATAAATTACTAACCATTTCCCTGTAAAATACTTGCAAAATATGTATGAAATGTCCCTCCAAGATGTATGTGTGCTTGGCTTTCTCAGTTACCCTCTGTAGTATACTGTCTGGCTCTGTAACATAAGTATAGCTTATTTGGTGCATATGTAATGTACTTGATGTGCTTCTGGTGTGGTAATGTGTATTGTATAGTTTTAATTTCAGCATAAATATTTGCACACAATTAGTTATTTGCACTTGCAGTTTATAAGTATAAAGCCTTAGCTAAGGGACCATACATCTCTGTGGGAACATAGGCACTCCAGGTAGCTTCTGGATATGAAAATAACAATTCTTAGATAGAGAATGATGAATATTCTAATTATTTTCTTCAGATTTACTTATCATTCATACCTTCTAATTTAATAAATTGAGGAAAACTGCTACAGTGTGATCGCATGGTCCAGCTCAGCCAATGAGAATAGATAAAAAAATTTGATGTCGCTTTTGGTCATGCTAGACCCAAATTGAAGACAATTTCATGGTGGAATAATTGGATTTGCAGCAAATTATGGGCAGCAGAGATGATATAAATGGCTTGAACATTGAAAGGCAAGTTTTGATTTGTTTTCTGGGATTGAGTAGCTGGTGCAGACCATCTGTGTAGGTGGAGAAAACCACTGGTTGCCGGCACTTGTGGACATCTCTGCTCTGCCTTTCATCTCTTGTCTTCCAGCTTTGCAGCAATAAACTCTTTCAGCACTTATATCCATCTATCACCTAATTCCATGACAGAATACTTCACCAACAAAATGTAGTATGTATGGATGTAGTGGAAGAGAGAAGGAATGCTGAACAATGCCACACCATGCCAGAGTTGGAAAAAGAACAACCCCCAATAATATTTTTTTTTGGGGGGGGCAATATCTGTAAGGCAGACACAGAGGCAGATGAGAAGGCCTTCACTCCAGAGCTCACTCCTATGGCTGACAGGGTGGCCCTTGCTCCAGAGCTCATACCAGAGGCTGATGGGGTAGCCTTCACTTCAGGCTTCAGTGAAGGCAAGATTTTTGCTCCACCACAAGGTTTTAGGGAGGACGAAATCTTTCCTCTGCTGCCAGGCTATAGGGAGGAGGAGATCTTCACTCTACCACCAGGCTCCAGGAAGAATGAGCTCTCCGCTCTGCTGCCAGGCTCTAGGGAGGGCACTGTCACTCTGCCACCAGGTTCCAGGGCACCTTCACTTAATCCAAGTCTATGGCCATGCTCAAGCCCATGGCTATGCCTGGGCCCATGCCCATGTTAATGTCTGAGTCCTTGCCCATGTTCAAGTTCATGCCCATGCCAGAGTCCATGCCAAGGTCAGAAGCTAAGCCAGAGTCAAAGCCCATGTCCTTGTCTGAGGCCATGCCAATGCTTAAGCCCATGCCCATGACTGAATCCATGACTATGCTGATGCCTGAGTCCATGTTCAAGCCCATGCCCTTGTATGAATCCAAGCCTCCACCTGCACCCACGCTCCCATACCAAGCCCAACCAGAACCCAAATGTCCGCCTAAGCCTATGTTCCGGTGTCATGCCATGCCAGAGTCAGAGTAGAGCTATAAGGGGCCCTCTTTCAGTTCTGGATCCTCATCCCTGGGGCTGACCATGGAGGGCACTCCTGGGGAGTTCTGTCACATCTGTGTGCATTAGCACTCGGAGCATGCAGCATATGCCCCGGACTACAACTTGCGTGTAGGGCAGTGCCCAAGCTCATTAGGGCTAATTGCCATGCACTTTTTCCTGATCAGAGTGTGATCACAGCTACTGCTTATAAGGACTCTCAGTACACACTAACTTTGTTAAGTATACGCTCTGTGCCCTGTGTCTGACCTTACCAAGCCTTTGTATTTCGTATTGCCATTCTGGTTTTTAGACTTTGTTTGTGTTTTTGAACTTTGATGATTGAATTAATGCTGATTTCCTGTCTGTGCCTCACTGACCAATGTCTGTTTAATGCCTTTGCCTTTCATCACTGATTTGGATTTGTCTGCCAGCTTTGCTGCAATAAACTCTTTCAGCCTTTACATCCATGTATTGGACAATTCCATGCCAGATACAAGCCAAGAGCTTCAGTTAATAATCTAGTTAATAATTCATAATCTATACAGTATATTACATATGATTATATTGTACAGTACATACATTAGAGTATGTTACATGCATACCGTATTTTTCGGACTATAAGTTGCTCCGGAGTATAAGTCGCACCAGCCAAAAAATGCATAATAAAGAAGAAAAAACATATATAAGTTGCACTGGACTATAAGTCGCATTTTTTGGGGAAATTTATTTGATAAAATCTGAGACCAAGAACAGACATTTCATCTTGAAAGGCAATTTAAAATAATAATGGATTAGAGAACAACAGGCCAAATAGGGTTACGGTATGCTAATGTAACACATTCAGCTACATGACGCATAGACAACAAACTGAGTACGTGTCTGGTATGTTTTTTTAAAGATTTTTTTGGGGCTTTTTTCACCTTTATTATTGGATAGGACAGTGTAGAGACAGGAAATGAACAGGAGAGAGAGGGATCGGGAAATGACCTCGGGTCGGAATCAAACCTGGGTCCCCAGATTTTTATGGTATGGCGCCTTATCCACCTGAGCCACAATGCCCCCACATGTCTAGTATGTTAACGTAACATATTAACAGTTATTTAGATAACTATAGCATAAAGAACATGCTAACAAGTTTACCAAACCATCAATCTCACTCCAAATCACGAAATCCATTGAATTCTTCATCCTCTGTGTCAATTCTAAACAAATCTGCCAACTCCAGAGGTAGACAAAGCACCGCTTCCTCTTCTGTGTCGCTTTTGTCAGACTCGTCGTCAGTTGCAATTCCAATTATTCCAGCCTTTCTGAATCCCGACAGGATGGTTTCGGTTGTCAATGAAGCCCATGCTTTGTCGATCCATCCAGTGACTTCCAGGAAAGTTGCGTGGCACATTCTCCCGGTATTTTGGTTAATCCTCCAGGGATGATGGCAGGTATGGAGTTGAAAACTTTTAATTTATCTTTGAACTGTGGTGTGATGTGCGCTCGCATGCTGTCCATCACAAGCAAGGCTTTGCATGTTCTAAAGAAGCCATCCGGACACTTAGTGTAGCACTTTGTAAGCCATAAGTTCATCATTTCTTGGTCCATCCACCCTTTCTCATTCACGGTGACGGCAACTGTGGGGGATTGGATTTTTGGCATGGTTTTTTGTTTGAAAATGACCATTGGTGGCAATTTTGATCCATCTCCACAACATGCCAGCACCACTGTGAAGTGTGATTTCTCATGACCAGTTGTTACTATATTCACACTCTTTAGCCCTTTCTCTGCGACACTTCGGCCCATGGGAATGTCAAACGTGAGGGGGACCTTGTCCATGTTAATAATAGGATCTGGTGTCATGTTGTGCTCAGTTACATGCTTTTCAACGAACTCACGGAAACTGTCGACCTTGGCTTGGAAGTCTGCTGGCAGTTTTTGGGATGTTGTTGTCCTTGCTCTGATAGAGAGGCGGTTGCATTGCATGAAGCGGTAACACCAAGAAGGTCCTCCCGCAAAGTCATTTATATTCATCTCCTTGGCAACTACCTGGGCGTGGAGACGCAACTGCACTGTTGACAAGCCTCTCCCGGCAGCACGTTGTTCAAGCACCCATGTGCGAACTCGTTCCTCTAGCTGTGGCCACCTCGCTTTTAGCCCGCGATTAGCTTTTTTTGTTTTCTTCATCGCAGTAAGAGTAACCTCCGCTTTTCGCCAGTCCCTCACAAGTTTCTCGCTCACTCCAAACTTTCTTTCTGCTGCTCGATTACCGTTTTCGGCTGCATATTTCACTACTTGCAGCTTGTAATCTGCAGAATATGATTTTCTTTTTGATGGCATTTTTTTTCAGCCCTTCTCAGTTGTCTTTATAAGTTACCGGTAATGTTGAAATTTTAAATTTTCAGTGGTACAGAAGTAGCAGGTACAGGTACACAAGCCTAGAGCGCCCTCTTGCAGTTGTCAGTGTGAAAATAACGAACATGTGAAATTATATAATAATGTGTTAATAATTTCACATATAAGTCGCACCCCCGGCCAAACTATGAAAAAAAAAGTGCGACTTATAGTCCAGAAAATACTGTATGTGTCTACTGAAGAAATGTTTAATTTAGAGTAGCATGGATCTGCATTATATATGCAGTTCTCATTTCCTGAAATAATTACTGAGCAGTAATTTACTGGCTTCCCTATTAACAGACAGGGAATCCACCAATCAGCATTTTTACTTTAAAATTGTTGAATGGCTTCTTGTAATCATTGTAGCACATAATTCAGTGAGCAGTGACTCATTCTGTGTTTCCCCAGACTTCAGACTATATTTACTGTACTTACTTTTGCAGGGTAGACGCTTGTCAGAGCTTCGGCTTCCATGGGAATTCAGTATTCATACTGCCTATTATCTGAGGCAGGTAACAACCTCAGACAGTAATATGGGTCAGGCCTGATTAAAAGAAAGCACCAGAAACCTCTACAGGCACCTGGATTTTTGCATTTCTTGGTAATGTAAATATCACATGAACATGTCCTTGTAGTTGGATTTCAACATACAGCCAGACAGGTCTAATGATTAATCAGACAGGACATTTATTTGTAGAGATCAATCAAGGAAATGTTATTTAAAAATGTATATTTTTAAATACATTTTAAGGTATGCATTTTCACAACAAAGAAGGAATTTGGTCATTGTCCAGTCATGTTTATAAGTTAGGCAAGGGTCATATAATGGTATACAATTATTATTATTATTATTTTTAATTTAGTACTATTGTACTTATAGCGAAAACTTCAAACAGTTAAAAGGATTGTCAGGTTTTGATTATTTGAACTGACTTAAAAAGTGGTGCTTTTATATTTATTAATGGAACTATGGTAAGATAAATTTAGTAAGGTCAAGCCGAATGGTCTCCAATCGCTTCTATACCACTTGGACTGATGTGCCTCTGTGGAAAACCTTTTATAGGACTGTATTTTCTTTTTTTAACCACTAACATCAAAAAAACAGATTGTATCTGATTGATATATGCAAAGCACCAAAACTCACTGAATGAGTTAGGTGGTTACACCAGGCTGCTGTCTGATTCACTGTGTGTTCTATTTCCAGGCTACAGTCATATCTAGAAAAATGACTAAAGGGGATACTGCCGATGTAGAGGAGGCCCAGCCGAACTCTGAGTTTACCAGTCCAAAACATGAATCTCGCAAGAAACCCATAGTTCACCCATCTGCCCAGGCTCCACTCCCCAAAGATTATGGTGTGTGTTTGGACATGTTTCATCCTTACATTTGTAACGAAAGAAAATCTGTACACTCTGTAAACTCTCTTTTAAAACAGTAATAATGCAAATATTGGGAATTACATTAAAATTAGTTGACTGTGCTTATCATCAGTTGAAAAAACTTTCTCAGTAAAAATCCTACAAATATTCCATTGCTATTTCAGCCTTCACATTCTTTGATCCAAATGACCCAGCGTGTTTGGAGATTTTGATGGATCCCTGCACCACCATCCCTGAGTTGTTTGCTATCATCCGTCAGTGGGTCCCACAAGTGCAGCACAAGATTGACATAATCGGAGAAGAGGTGAGAGACAATCCCTGTGTTTTGCACATCAATGGTTAGTTCTTCGGTAACGGAATTACATTCACAGCAAAATGTGGTAAATTTTTAGTTGCAGTACTCAAGATATTAAAGGTATTAAATAAAAAATTTCACACTGTATGAGGTATCTTTTGACCCTAAAAAAAGCAGAGAAAAATTGGCTATGTTGAACTCTGAACGCAAAATCTTTGATGTGGAAAGAAAAGTCGGTAACGGAATTACGTCAGGAAACGCTGAACTTTCATTTCTTAAAATTCAAACCAAGATTTCTCTGAAGTGACATTGCTATAATTGGGGTGGTGATCTTTAAATATGGTTTTCAGTACATTTTTGCCTTGGATTCCATACATTAGCAAAATCACTAAGTTGACAAGTTAAGGCAGTCTTAATTTCATAATTTTGGTCTCTCTGCTGAAGAATTGCCCAAATATGACAATGCAACTATGCAGGGAAACGTAACCAACAATATATTATGGTCTAAAACATGTCCATACAAGCAGTGTAAGCATCTTTTCTATTCTATTCTATTCAAAATAATACTTGTCAGGTTTAAAGAGGATTAAATTGCCATGTATTTCCTAATTATATGGTTTCACCTAGATTCAGTACCAACTGAATTTTGTCATACTGTTTGTGTCAGGTGTAGTTTTCCAGGTACTTTATCAAATTGCATGCATCATTGTAATAGTTTTTACATAAATTCTTTACAAATAGCCTTTTTGAAGAGTTGAGGTCATTGTCATTATGGAGCAAAAGCATAGCTGTATTTATCTGGCTGCTAAAAGGAGTCGTGTTTCTGGCACTGTAGAGAAAGTGGTGCATTTCTATGCCGTTAAACAATGCTAGCCCATAGATGTATATAGTTGAATTAGGTAAGGAGTCTACAGAGACTATAAGGCAATGTTTTACATAAATATGACCTAAAATATCATATTTTGCAAACATCATAAAAATAGAGATCCCAATTAAACAAGTGAGACAAAAATATTATACTCAGGAATTTATTTATTGAGGAAAATGATCTAATGTTACATATCTGTTAGTGGCAAAAGTATGCCAATTTTTGCCTTCAGTATCTGTTGTGACCCTCTTGTGCAGTAATAATTGCAACTAAACATTTCTGCTAATGGTTGATCAGTCCTATACATAGGCTTGGAGGAATTTCAGCCTTTTCCTCCATACAGAACAGCTTCAACTCTGGGATGTTGGTGGGTTTCCTAACATGAACTGCTCGCTTCAGGTTATTCCATTACATTTCTATTGGATTAACATTTCTATTGCATTAATTTTATTCTTCTCTAACCATTCATTGGCAGAACCTAGGGTTGTTGTCTTGCTGCATGACCCACTTTCTCTTGCGATTCACCTCACGGACAGATGTCCGTGACATTTTCATTTAGAATTTGCTGGTATAGTAAAAGCCATCCTGCCCAGATGCAGTAAAACAAGCCCAAACCATGATCCTAGCACAGCATGTTTCAGAGATGGCATAGGGTTTCATTCTGGAATGCAGTGTTTTCCTTTATTCAAACATAATGCTTTCCATCCCTCCCTCCCTGTGATGGAAAATTTGTTCTTATTTATGTTTTCTTTATTGAGAGCTTCATTAGCTTCCACAAAGTTGTTGCTGGTCTTCCTGGGGTCTACTCAAAAGCAGTAATAATCAGTTAAAACAGGAATATACAAATTATACTGTACTGAAAACAACAAAAAGAAAAGACAAGAGTGGCAAAGACAAGTGTTGTAGAAATGACATCAAAAGTGATCCAATTGTGATGGAACTGACTGTGGTGGAAATGACATTTCCTGTATTGTATGTATATATTTTAATGTAATTATATTAATATGTTTTATATAATATAAAATAATTGGGTTCTCTTTACTTTTAGGACTTAGGTGAACATCTGATGATTTAGGAAATATAGAACATTCTAAAGAGTTCGCAAACTTTCAAGAATCAGTTTATAATATTTGATGAGAAGGAAAATAAAAATTGTTATTTTTCTACTTTACAACTTTCATCCATAGCTCATCAACAATTAAACTGTAATGTATTAAATAAACTTGTTACGGTTATGACCATAGTACAATAAATCAACTACAATCAGTCTACTTGATGAGCAGGATCAGCTCTGTTGGATTTGTGATGGAAATGAATTCTCTTGCAGGTTAGATATCAAGTAACATGGTTGCTCAGCACTGCACCGAAATATTATGACCTATGTTGATAATATATGAAGAGGTTAAAATATAAGCGCTTACTTGCTCAGTCCAGGGCAGCCTTTGACCAAAAAACAAAGGGGAACCAGTGTTGGGATAGTTACTCAAAAAAAAACAATCCATTGCAAATTATTTCAAAATGTAATGGGGATTACTCATTGCTTCCTGGAAAAAGTAATCCCATTGCTCATTTTATTTCAAAATTACCCCCAAACGCTCATACAAATCTGTACCAGAAAGTACAAATCTAGAAAATACATGAATGGCAACCAACAGTCCTTCAGTAAACATGCTTTAAATGAATTGTCATTGTCCCTGCATTTGCTTTGAACAAAATTAGCTTTTTACCAGTTAAATTTTAATGAAATATATAACCAATAGAAACTTATTGCCCAAAAATAGCAGTGTTGAAATAAAGCTTACAAAGTAGTCCAACAGAAAGTTTCTGCATATTACTTTATGCAGTTTAACTGTAATTTGGGTGAGGTTGGGGCACTGTCTCTGAGGTCAGTCAATCAGCAAACAGAGTAGCATAGAGCAAACAAGAAGATGAACTCGGGAATAAATGTAAACAAAGGTCTTTAACTGGAAGTCAGGTAAAACTTAAATGGCTTGGTATAGTCAGGTATGGGCCACAGAACTATACTCCACACTGAGTGATTCTTTGAGCATGGTTTAAGTAGACAGGGTAATTAGCAGGTGAAATAGTGAGAAGTGACGTACTGATAGGCAGAGGGGTCTTGATTTAGTTTGGTTTTAGAATACATTCTTGGGGTCAAGGGGGTCAGTCATCAACCATCGCTAGAGAGTGACTTTTTGTATTCTCATGCATTTTATATTTCACATGATGTTGCAAGCCTATTCAGCAGTGCCACCCTATCAAACCCCATCCTCTATGTACACATACACAAAATGGCTGTCTGTTTGAAGTGGAAATCTCTGAGAGCCTGCTAGAAAGTGAAACTGATAAAGCTGTGTGAATGACTCAGCAGAACTGCATTCCTGTTTCATCCATCACATCTGCTAATTTATCACATCCTTCATTATAAGGAGCTAATCCTGTTTAGGGCCACTCAAGAGATTTTCCCAGTGTGTGGTTATCAGCAGCTGTTGTTCTTTTCCTATTCCGTCACTCAGCACTGACAGTGATTAAGACATTGGACCACTCATCAGAAGGTCATGAATTCAAATCCCAGCATCACAAAGCTACAGGGCCCTTGAACAAAGCACTTAACCCCCAACAGCTCAGTTGTACAAATGACTTTAAGGTTCTATGTGTAAGAATTTTTAAGAATGAGTTTAAATAATTCAAAAAAGTTAACCAAAATTATCAACAGAGTGTGAAGAAATAAGTTTTGATGTTATGCCAAAGATGTCTACACATGGTCTTCTAGAGATATCTTCTGAAGTTGGCATGCTAACCAGCTAGCCCGCAACAGGATGTACCATCCATCTCATAATATCACTTTGTACCTTAAGAGGTGATAGTGAGTCTTCAGCTACGAATACACAAACTGTATTCTGTAACTGATGACTGTAAAGTAGATTGTATGAACCCAGTAGTGGATCGACTAAAAAAAAAAACAACTTTACACGATATTCAGTGAGTGATAGTTCTGAGAGTGGTGATGCGTTTGGAGGGAAGGGGGAGGAGGGATTGTCTATTTCCTTGTTTCTTATGATAAGGGTGGACACCCCAACTTTCTGGTGATGTAGTGGCCCCTATTTTTTGGAGTGTGGAGTATGAATTTGCCAGGTGGACAATTCTTAGACATTGTGCATTTAAATGCAGTTTGCTCTGGATAAGAGCGTCTGCCAAATGACATAAATGTAAACCTGAGCTTTTGGCTTCCAGATTTTAAAGCGTGGATGTCATGTTAATGACCGTGATGGGTTGACAGACATGACTCTACTGCACTACAGCTGCAAAGCAGGGGCTCATGGAGTGGGTGAGTGACTGGTCATGGTCTTAGGTTCTAGGGACTCTCATATCAAGATCTATGTGTTAGGGTAAATTTAGTTATTGCTTGTTTATTATAATTAAATATAATAATTATAGTCTTATTAAAAGAATATAAGCTTAAAATCCAAGCACTACTTTGGCACGGAGCTACAACTGCTTTTGGGTATAGTATATGGCAGTAGGTACTGCGGTATCCCCTGTGAGATTAAGACTCTTGACATCCACCCATCCATTATCTGTAGCCGCTTATCCTGTTCTACAGGGTCGCAGGCAAGCTGGAACCTATCCCAGCTGACTATGGG
>JAOANJ010000009.1:17630436-17647097 GCA_026413345.1 Ariopsis seemanni | reverse complement strand
TATATATATTCTGATTCATTCTAGGAACAAAATAATGAAATCAGCCAAATGAAAGAGCTTTAAAAATTAGAGTTTGTCGATTATTCAAAACAATTTAAAGTTTTACCAAACTTTCACTTTATTAAGTGCGTGGAACATCAAATAAATCCGCATTAATCCATGCATGTGGCCTGGTTTCATGACCTCAGACTCTGATGGGCTTTAAAATGATGGCGTCACGTATTGATGTTAGAAGTTCAAAGCCCAAATGCGAAAAAAGAGCAGCGAATTTCTCTGAAGTTTGCGAGATGAAAGTCGACTTGCTGTATAGACGAAAGTCTTGTGATCATCTTGAATAAATGGGGTGTGGACTAGTTCTTATCGGTTTTATTCTGTAAAGGGTGATCGTGCAGGTTACAACACACTAATTGTTGCTTATTTCATTAATTGATAGAAATAGGACTCAGTGACTCGAAAGTACAGTCGCGCCCTCAAGTGAAATATAAAGTGTGACAACGTCGCCATCTTTTTGTTTCGCATGGAGGTGCAAGTTTTTCAATAAGTAATAACTCGTTTTTGTTTGTTTTTTGTGGGGGTTGGTTGGTTTTCAAAGTTTTCAGCACGAAATTATATGCATAATTGTACAATACTACAGTATATACAGTAATCCAGTTAGAATACAGTTATACAGTATTATACAAGTAATTTCAACTTATACCACTTAGATATATGTTTATATACTGTATCTCTGACTGACATTGCTGTTATGAACAGAATTTGAAAAGTCTACTCCAATTAAAATACTCAAATTATTGTGATCTGATGCTTTTTTTCTAATAAAACATGCCAATAAATTGAGATTAACTTAAAAGTAATAGATGAAAAGTAATGTTGAAAACACAGGTCTTTCCCACAAGGACTTTATTACAGTGCTATATAAATCACATTAATAACACCCGCCTACATTTTCAACCGAGTTTCAGCTGTTTTTAAAACGCTGTCTGCATAGGTTTAGAAAAGACTTCATGGAAAATATTTGTGATCATGATACAGCTCTTTCAATGGCTATAATTTTGGAGTGTTTTATACTAATTAATTATAAATCTGCAGAACAGATTAAGAGTGCAGTATTATCCAATAGATAGAGGTCAAAAAATCAAAGCAACAGCAGCTCAGGCATTAAAAACATCAACATCCATCAAAGCGACACTGGCTAACAATGAAAATAGCACAGTACAGCACCACATGGTGCAGACTAAAAGATCATTTCGCTGAGCACAGCATTGAATTATGAATTGATGTGACCCATTTTCAGTTTTGTGATACACATTTCTGTGAGTAGCAAGCACACACAAGTATGAGCCTCCACCATTGCAGTCAGGATTCAATTCAGGCCAACAGGCAATTAGCAAAGGCATAACATCTTTCAAGCAGAAATGCATGCTTATAGTGAGAGCTCCCAGCAATGGCTCTGGTCTGAACACATAACAAAGGTTTCACTAAAACAGACATGAATCCAAAAATGGCCAAAAAATAAAAATAAAAAAATTGATTCAACTGTGAAACATCTAAACAGGTTTAACACAAATGTGGAAAAAACTGGGAAAGAGAAGCCTGTTGTTATTTAGTCTTTAGAATTAAAAAACAAAATAGATGGATATTTACTGAAATATAAAGGTCCTGTTTAGAATATCTTCAGTCCAAAAGTGTTGAGCCATAACAAAAGGTATACAACAATGTATGCTACCACTGTGCATGATGTGTCACACATTAATGTTTATTAAATTGCAGCTGTTCCTAAAAGAGGATATTACACAGTTGCGCAAAGATATGAAGTTTATCTTCGATTGGTGAATGTATATATCATGAGCGACTGAAGGAACAAATTAAAATATTTTCAACACGAGAAGATAAACTTCATATCTTCACGCCACCGTGTCATATTCTTCATATTATATAGACACATCCACACACAAAAAAAAAAACGCAAGTTAATCAAAAGTATTTTAATTTTGAACTGGTCCACCATTTTGACAACTCACATCAAATCAGCTGGAAAACACTGGGAATGACATCATCAACGTGAAATACTGAGAACTATTATACATACAGGACACTTTTTCGATGGAATAAAAACATATATTCTATTCCCTTCTAGCAGGTTCCATTCATCTCGTTTGATAGTATGCAATATTGTTAGCATATCGCTTATCCTACATGTATTACATCACTCTGCCCAATGGAGAATGAGTGTTGAATATGGTTTATGATATTGCATGGCTGTCAAGACAATACAACATCTCACATTGGAGACATAAAACTTCCACGCGAGCGAGCGACTATGACAATTTGTAAACAAACTTGTCTTCGACTTGTTCAGTATCATGCTAGCTGAATGGAATATATCTGATATACCATGGAAAAAAAGCTTGCCAATATTATTTAAATGTCACTCAGATCCGCAATGTATTTCATATGAAAAATGTGAGTTTTTCAGTACAAGAAGATAAACTTCATATCTTCAAGCCAACATGTGATTTTATTTTTATTATTTAAACACATTCACAAACAAAAAGTACACAAATTTATCAAAACAATTAACTGATTTCCTCATGAGTGACATACAGAGATTTATGTCACAGTTTTGGTTTTCCATGTCCCGGATGTAGCTCATATGAAAACTATGAGTGGTGTATTTCCCAGTAAAACACTCATGTCCATATCATATAGCACCTTATTTCACCTCAATACTCATTACAGTTCAATTGGTTAACCTAGATAAAGAAAATGTATTCAAGACCAAATGTTTCCTTGATTTGCCTTGCTATTTGCAGAATAGTTTGTGAGATATCACTTTTTTTAAGGCAAATAAATTACATTTAAAAGATAGTTCAATCAAAGTCTGATCGTCAGGTTGCCAGACTTCGTCCCATGAAAGTTGCCTCTCACACAGATAGAAAAAAGGGTGCTTCTAAAGAAAGGTAAAAATAAATAAATAAACCCACATTTTTGTGTTAAAGGTCAGTCTATTAAAGTGCTTATTTGTTATTGATTACTGATTATTTGTTTTGGTTTGCACTGTATAGTTGTGAATGACACGCATATGGATTTACTTTAAGAATGAGAAACAAGCAACACAACACCTCATTACTCATTACAGTTCAATTGGTTAACCGAGATAAAGAAACTGTATTCAAGATCAAATGTTTCCTTGATCTGGAAACATTTACTTTCATAACATTTACCTTGATTTACTTTAAGAATGAGAAACAAGCAAGACAAATGCTTGTTGTCTCAAGCCATTTTAGGTTGCAGAGTACTGATGATCAATCATCTGTCCTGGCAAAGCTTTCATTACTCCTCTCAAAAGGAATCCTGTAAAATACATCAAAAATTATTGGATCTATTTAACATTTGAGTGCAGTATAAACGTGAAAGGTAATTGGTGCGAGGACATGACATCAAAGCCTATGCGGTTAGGCTAACATGGGGCAGCCATGGCCTGAGGTTGGGCTGAAGTGCTCTTGAGCAAGGCACCTAACACCAACTGCTCCCCGGGCGCTGTAGCATAGCTTGCCCATTGCTCTGGGTGTGTGTGTGAATGTGTGTTCACTGCTTCAGATGGGTTAAATGCAGAGGAGGAATTTCACTGTGTGCTTAAGATTGTGCTTGAGTGTACGTGTGACAAAGGCTTCTTCTTCTGTGAGATAGGTGCCTTGCAGTACAGAGCACTGCCAGAAGAGAGCGCTCTCATATTAAAATAAAGCCTTAAAGGAGAACCATTACAATGAAAACATTGAATGACTCATTGTAAGAGTGGGGCTTTTTTGAGTAGGTATACACAGAGTCCTGCTCATGAATTAGCTTATTTACTTACTCGTTGTGGCCACTTTTTGATTAATTTATGCTTTGCTTAAAGATGACGTGTTAAGGCTGATTCTTTAATTAAAGTGTTACCCTTCATTGAGATGTGTTATGGGGACATATTGGGAGCACGTGCCTCCCATTTCATTACTGCAAGCAAGCGGATGCTAACGGGGACATTAAGCACGCGTGAGCTTTATTGCCGTCCATATGCTGATTTAAAGCAAGTGTTTGAATTGTTTATCAGTTGCAAGGCAACATGAGATTGCACGGCTCTAGATGGATGGATGTAAACGAACAGTACTCAAATGAAATGACTTTCATTCCTAAGCTCCCAGTAATCTCCCAGAGTGCTCCATGGGCGCGTTATCCTTGCAAGAGAGTACAAATTATCCAGAAAGGCACAATTTACGAAATGCATGAAACTGAAGTCAGTTGTGCACACGAAATAAATAAAAAGATGTTTTGTAGCGTCTCCAAAGGTCTATAACCCGAGAATCATTTTGTTGAAGAGAGAGGCTGATATGATTTTTTTTTTTCATGAACAAAACGCGCATCCCTGCACCTGTTACAGGTGAAAGGCTCCCAAACACAAACATTTGTGTATTATCCACCCATACTTAATGCGTGTGTAGGATTTTTATGGTAACTCCATCATCCAGAGCATCTGTCTCTGAACCAGATCAGTAATGTTCACAGGAACAGTGATGCTATAAACATTGACATATCATTATTAATACAGCGTTTGATTAGCAATCGAACCACACCATTCGTTTTTATGTATGAAATTGTGACAGTAAAGTTTACCTTTGTGTCCATTCTGTAATAAAGCCTGTGACCTCCTGACCTTTACACCTCATTGGACACGTGCTATTGTTTTTCGTGGCTGGGCCATTCTGAGAGCTCATCTTGCCTGTACAAATAAAGTGGGAGTTCAGCAAATAAATCCAGTCCATTGCATAATTATAGTGTGTTTTGTTCATAATGAGCCGAGTGAGTAATCCTTCAGACGGGTGCAGGAAATTATCCCAGAAGGAACCCTAGCCATGCAGGGAATGAGTGAGAGCTTCCACGTCCTGTTCTTCCTGGCTGGGTAAGGAGGCTATCTGTGTGAGTGTTGCATGAGTGAAGGTTGTCTGGCAGATCTCAAAGACGCTGGTGTGTTGGCACACTCTCCTCTTCAGTTCTGATCAAAGCCGCTAAATGGTGTCATTCCGTCTTGTCATGTTTGGGGCCAGTGCTTGTCACAGAGTAAGGCATGCCCCTGAGGGTATCTCCTTTGTTCCTCTGTAATCAGCAAAACAAAGCTTTTGGGAGGGTTGCCTGCAGCTCTCCAGGGGGAAAAAAAAATAGTTCTTAGGTGGCTGACATTAAAGAAGAATAAGAGCACAGCGACCATGTGTTTTTGTTTGTTTAGACGTAACTGGAGAAGAAGAGCAGTGTTTTTGATAACGTTATTGAATTATAGAGTACTATTATTAGTCATATAATCAATATTTTTGCTTGAATTACATGGAACGAAAATCACACTTTTTTTTTTTTAATTTAGGCCAATAAAAACAACAGGCTCAGCGGGCAAATTTTATTTACTGGTTAAATAACGTTATTATGGAAGTCCTACTGACTTAGCTCTGTCTGCACTGGGAATTAAACAACAACCAGAGACAAAAAAGCAAATCACGTGAACCGGGGGCGTGGTTTCAGACTACCTGTGTCAGGTGATATTTCGGCTTACCTGGAACTCTCATGCATTTGCTTCTTCACCTGTGTTTATAAGGTGGTTTGAGTGTTTTGTTTTAAGAAAAATTGGAGTTTGTATATTGCGCTGTGTTTAAAGACTAGGATCTGCAATATAGTATTGTTTTGAGGATATTATTTATGTTCGTTATCAAGTCGTATGGAACTTAATTAGGTTCTGCAGGAAGTCGGGAGCATCCCCAAGTAAGTGTAGTGTTTACTCTCAACTATCATTCTTATCGATGATATCGGGAAGCTTTAGAGTATGGAGCAGAAACATTAGTTCCATGTTGAGAGGCTGCAGTTTACTTGCGTGATTAAATATTTATAGACGACATGAACATCATCTGTTGTCCCAAAAGTATTTGAAAAAAGGTTTTTGTTCTACGTTCGTAAGCCTTCATTAAGCCTGGCACTCTTGTGTGATCTATTCTCTGGCCTTAAGTCATTGCTGTTGTTCGACTAGAGCTTGTTGCTCAACCAGCTCTTACATTTTCTCAGTTCTTCGTTGTTTTAAGACTATATGTTTATAAATAACAGCCTGCCTGTGGCAAAGTTGGTATGTCATTGTTGGTGTATGTCAAGTCAGCCACTTCGTTGCCTCCTGGGTGTCTGTGAATCCATTCATTCGTTTTAACCTGTGAAATATGATGCTGAGACCCCTTTTGTATGATCAATGAAGGGATGTAGTGCACTGTACTGCATTAGAACTGGACTTTCATGTATATCTTTTTGATATCACCTATTATTAATACGTCAAAGAAATACTATTAAAGTGTCATTTAATTGCATGTACTCCTATCCAGTATTCAAGCTTTTCACCTTTACTAACACTTTTGTTTCTACTTTGTTCAAGCTCATTGAAATGAGACGTTGGGGGCTTTGATTATTTTCAATAGAGTATAGGTTTCCTCTGCCTAAGCAGTCTTAATGCACAAAAGAGGCACAGTGGTAATCCATGGCGTTTTCATATGTGTCAGTTTTCCATGGTTAGGCGGTTTACGCTTCAGTTGTTACATCTTGCTGTCCCTATCAGCATTTAAGAGAGTTGTTAGTACCAAACTGAACTGGCTTTATGATGTACATAAAATGATGAGCACATTTTGAACAGAATGTGCTAAAGTCATGTAGATGTGCTTGGTTGGTCAGAATTATAGGCCACTGATAGTCTGGCTTGTAGTGGGTTAATTTCCTCTTGAGCCACTATCTCAGTTTAAAGGCTAAATACGCTTTGCCGTCCCAAAGTTCAGTTTGTATAGTTTATAGCTCATGCAGGCTCAGGAGGATAGAGCCATTTACCTACTCTTGCCTAAATCCATCAAATGTCTCTTATCAAGCCTCCAGAAAGCAGTGGTATGTCAGACTATTCCATCCAATTTCCACTTCTGTAATTGGTTTGATTAAATATTTACAGTTGCTTCGGTTCATGCTTCTGAATTAAATCTAGTGAAGGAATTACAGAGTGCTTATTAGTCTTTGGTAAAGATTTTCTAATGGGCACCTTAAGCTTAAGAGTTTGTACTTAACATGAAGTTGTTGTACGAAATATGAGAACATGGTAATAATGGAATTCAATGGTAAAATATTTTGCATTTAACCCAGGATTCCATAGACTGCCCTCCTCTTTCAGAGAGACTACTCTAGCTCTCTTCATGAATGTTGTCCTGTACCAGAACTAATTGGCCTTTCAGTTTCATGCTCTTTGGTTCTATTGACATCCAGCAGAGCCCTAATGAGCACCCACTTCATTGTGATTATCGGCCAGTTTCAGGCCTGCTGTATGAAACTCCCAGGGCTCCTGGGCAAAAGAGAACCTGCTCTCAGATTTCACCAAAAGAACATTATGGTGGCTGCACACACACCTCCCTTTTAAGAGATGAGTGATGGTGTGTTGATTCACCTCTGCATACAGGCTTTAATGGTAGTGTGATTTGAGCATTTTAGGACTGTTATTAATGCAAATCAGTTTCATTTAGCTAAATTGATTTGAGAAATGTGTACCCACACACTTGATCTTTAACACATGTGCTCTCCCCTCCCCCTCCCCCCAGAGAGAATGCCCTTGCTTCAGGGTATGACGTTGCTACGTCACAGACAGACACTCTGCACAGAGAAACGTGCTGTCTGTCCTTGAGTGAATCCTTAGCTGTCAGGTGAATGAGGTTCAGTTATTCTCCCTCAGCTTTACACCTGCTATGAGCCTGTTGGCAAAAGAAGCAGAGCTGAAATAACAAACTCTAGTCATTCAACACGTGAAATCAGAGATAAACTAAATTGATTTCTTGGATGATCCATATTCTCTGTGGTCCATATTTTTTTAGTAATTTGAAAATGACCTGTTGGGAGTCATTTTGCATACAGCTAGACTACAATCTGTATATGTGACTATTCAGTAAATCTCATGTTACAAGGTTCTGTGCAAATGAGGAATGCTTGTGAATGTCTGTCTGTAAGCTTAATAAAGAAATATAAAACCAGTGTGTTTGCCATCATGACACTTCATTACACCTGGATTTACAGGTTTGGCTGGACTTGGTTTTGGGTCTGGTTAATGTATAATTCTAGGTTGGTAAATGTCTGAATTTCTTCTGATCTCCATCCAGTTGCTAATCTCTATGTATGCTGCACATATCGGGCAACCAAGTAATTCCTCAAGCAAAGTCCAAGCCATTGTATTAAGACTATGTGAAGATGATAAACACTAAGTAGATATTTAATCCTATACTTCAGACTTGGGCTGTGCATTTAGACCAGATAAGTGTATAGAGGGTCTGTGTTAACATTGTAGGACCTACATTTTCTGTAAAGGGACAATGATGTATTTTAAGTAGGTCCCATGAGGCAGGAGCAGTTGAAATGAGTTTGCTCTACTTGTTGCTCTCCCCAATGTATCTTCTCCTGCATAGCTTGGTCTCTATGGGAATCGGGGGGAGGAAGGGGAGATCAGGTGTCCTGGCACCAACCTCATCTCCCTGTCCGGACACTGAGAAAGGCCTGTTTGTTCCTCATTTGGGCTTGTGGCAGTGATGAGACAATGAGTGCAGTCTCTGAGAGGATGGGAAGGGAGGACAGAGGTGTGGGCAAAGATGGAAGTGGATGGATGTGGAGGAAGAGTAAGCCATGGCTTCCCAACTCTATCACTTCTCAGAGCCTGTCCCCAGAAATGCAGATGGGTCCCCTTTAAGCTGCTTCTGCCCTTCTTCCTAGTGGCACAGAGAGGAGTGTGTGGTACCGTCACCACACAAAGGTGTACATGTACACACATCTCACATTAAATACATCTTTAAGGTTTACATGGCTTTAAATTGTTCAGTGGTTTTGAATATAGTACATCCATCTTATTTGTTAATCAGTGGGTCTCTGCAATAATAAAAATACTGTAAGTCCTAGCAACATTTAAGAGAGTAGTTGATGCCAAACTGAGCTGGCTTTATGGAACATGGGTTATAGTGTGGGCAGTTTGTAGGATCATTTTGAACAGAATGTGCTAAAATCATGCAGATGTGCTTGGCTGATGGTCAAAACTACAGGCCACAGATATTGTTGTTCAGCCATTAATAAGGTACATTATGTGGCCAAAAGTGTGTGCGCACCTCTCCCTAATTGAGTTCAGTTGTTTCAGCCACGTCAATTGCTAACAGGTGCATAAAATCAACCACATAGCCATGCAATCAAAGACAAACCTTGCAGAATGGGTGGTATTGAAGAACTTGGTGACTTTAACTGTGGCACGGTCATAGTATACCACCTTTTCCACAAGTCAGTGAAGTTTTTGTCCTGCTACATGTGACCTGGTCAACTGTAAGTACTATTATTGTGAAATGGATGCATCTCGGAGCAACAGCAGCCATGAAATGGTAGGCCATACAAACTTGTAGAGTGTGGCTGCTGAAGTGTATAGTAAATAAAAAGCCTATCCACTGTTAGAGTTCCAAGCTACCACTGGAAGCAACATTGGCATATCTAGCGCTTCATGAAACTGGTTTCTGTGGCTAAGCAGTTGCACACAAACCCAAGATTACTATGTGCAATGTCAAGTGTAATGAGCCAATTGGAGTGGTATAAAATGCTCCTGCACTAGACCCTGGAGCAGTGGAAACATGTTTTCTGGAGTCGTTAACTGTGCTTTACTATCTGGAATTCTTAAATGTAGAATTGTTAATGGTTCTAATACACAAACTGATCAATAAAATGAAAAACCAAAACCTTATGTATCAAAGGTTGAGATGGTTTGTCAGGCAGTAAAGGATATGCTTAATGGCTCTGAAGTATGAACACCAGCGTTAATTAAAACACCCCTATGAATGAGCACTAAGCTTTTAAACTTAAAATTAGTAAGGCACTTTTCTAAATATAAAACAACGACTAATGCAAATTTGTCCTTTGCTTCTGAGCAGTCATATTAAGCTCGTGTATTAGGAGGTTGTTTCAAAGTCAGAGTAATTGGGTCATTTTTATATGCCATTGAGAAGCAATAGTGATCTTCCCTGTTAGATTTACATTGACTGTGTATGTGCTCTGCACAGAGTGAACTCCTCTTCAAAGTTTGCTTGGTGCCAAACCATAAAACCAAAAGAAGTCATGGAGTGATCTGGACTTCACTGATGCACTGAGACCATCATTAGTTTTTATGTCTCTGAGACTGGAGTTGAGTCATTGCTGCCTCACCTTTTGTCCAAGGCTAGATCCCCAGCAGTTTGAGTGTTTATTCATCTCCGGCTCATTCAAATGCAGGCTGTGTTATGGAAAAGTACCCAGATGCACTTGCTTTGCCTAAGCAAAGCCAACCCCTGGACAGTCCCTAAATGAGAGATAAGGTATCCATAATGTTTGCCTATTATATATCCGACAGTGCTTCATTTGTCTTTTGTTAGCTTAACTTCTACCTGTACTAGCCCAATAGACCAACTGTCAAAGCATGTGCAGGATGTTTTCCAGGAAAGACAAGTTTTAACCAGTCATCATGTCACTGAATGGTCTGACCTGAGGTATAGGTGTATTCTCTGACTAATTATACTGGATTTGTAGTGGTGCATATAAGAAAAATGTGGCACCTTTTATCCTGGATGTTAGACCAGTACAAATATTTTTGGGGTGGAATTTGTATGTTTAGAAGAATCTGGATTGAAACACATGGAAATGAAGATTGGTTTGTTTGTTTTTTCCCTTCTTGTTGTCATTATGCATACCTTTTTTAGTAAGGTGGAACATTCTTGTTCCACACAGAGCTGGTTGGAATAACGTCTGCAGTTCATGTCTTGCCTGCTGCTGAGCTTTGGAGTGACATGTAGACAATGTTCACATTAGCACTCAATTTTTCTCCTTGGCTTGACCAAGACTCTTCATAGGTTGTGAAGGAACAAAACCACAGACTTCGATTTTCAACTCCAGTACCTCAAGACTCGCTCCAATGGCTTAATGGGTTCCCCTGTGGAATGCTTGCTGCATAGCTGTACATTCAAACCCTGACAAATGAAAGTCATTTCAACAGAGCCAGAAACCTGAGTATACCTGAGGTGCAGTTGACAGAGGTGAAAAGCAAAATTACAGATAAATGATGGCTTTGTTGCTGACTGATGGGTGCTAAAGGCTTGAAGAGACCAAGTTATGATAGAAGACAAGTCTGTTTATAAACCCAGACATAGTCTGTGCTATTATTCCTGCATGGGGCATGACTGAGAAAGGGGATTAGCCTTGTGTGCAGTCTGAGACGCACTAAACTCTCCTGTGTACTGAAAAATAGGCTCTGACTTTAGCCACAGACACTTGAGTGCAGCACTTTTGGTTGACGGAGGCCATGGCCCTGTGTGGCCCATCTTGCTCTGTCTAGCGCATTTTGGAGGTATGAAAGCGAGGAAAATCTATGTGGTGCTTTCCCCTTCCAGGGCTGAGGTGGCAGCCTCGTAACTCTTTTGGGTAATGGGTATAAGGCTGATTTATGGGCATTGATGTTTGAAGTTGTATCCCAAAGTCCATAAGTATTTTTCCATCTAAGGTGCCTAAGCTGTTGCATCAGGGTCAGTCATACAAAGTCTAATTTATCTGCTTAGACAATGATTTTGTGGGTAGAAGATTAAAAATTCAAACCAGCTTCAGTGAAAGAATACTTGGTATAGTTAAATATCATTGACCTTGATTAACACTTTTTTTTTTTAACTCTCAGGGTTGTGATTTTGATTTTATTGTGTACAAGTGAGATTTTTTTTTTTTTTAACATGTCCTATTAACTTCAGCACTTATGCAAAATGGTGAGGAGAGGAAAGGGATTAAAGGGATTCGCTCACCCTTCCCAGAATCCTCTCACTATATAACGCAGCTGCTGGTTTTAATGCTAGCAATATTCCAAAAACATCCCGCTACAATTTGGCAACATCTTAGGACATGGACCTTAAATTGTTCTGAGAAATTGAAGATCCTTAAAGTATCTATATGTTAATTTCTTTCAACCAATCCATTCCGCTTTCCTTCCGTTATTCCATTATAAAGGACCTGAACTGGCCTTGGCTAGAACAAGAGTGCACATTTTGTTCAAAGCTTCCATGTATGGTACACATATGGACAATAAGTCCAAGATGGGTTTCGAAGGGATCACTAACGGTGAATCTGTGGTGCTTTTGCTGCACAAAGTACTAATGGAGTAGCAGTTACCTGCTTTCAAAACGGTGCTTAGATGTACTATGTAAACAATGAACTGGATTCTGGGAAAGCTGAGTCGGCCCCTTTTAAGTTATTGGTGTACTTGGCCTTAATGTAGCATAGCCCTTGCTGGCCTTTGTCCTAGGTTATATAATGGGCTAAAGATATCATCTTGACTAACCTATAAATTGATTTTCAACCTTGCATAGCTAAACATAGGATGCAATACTGCAAAAGCACCAGGGTAGATGTGCAGGAGAGCTTGATTGTAGCATCTCCTCCCAGCTCCCTTTTAAAGCCTCTAGGCCAGAATACCTGCTTTGACCTCTGGGTAACCAAAGCCAACATTTTAAATATAGTTCAGTAGGATTTTCTTAGATAGTTTTAGGAGTCTTAATTTAGCTTGCATTTCTTCTAGGGAGCTCAGACCTTAAGACAACCTGGAAAGCCCAACTTGCTTGCATCATTTTGTTATTCTCTGTCTACATGGATAGACGTTGGCTAATCGTGCAAGGATGCTATCAAGCCTTTATCCCCATAAAGAATGTTGCTCGATATTCATCAACTTTGTGTAGAAACAAGTGCAGATTTAAACACCGATTAATTGTAGACACACTAAAAATAAAATTAATTTATAAGGAATCCATCAGTAGAAATGTACACAGATTGAGACTGATAAGAGAGATGAAGAACTTCCTTACTTACTATAAGTTGGTGAGAACTTGTAGCTTAACATTTGACAATTAAGACAACTGTATTTTAAAGTGGTTGCATAGCTTGGGTATGTGTATGCATTTAAAATATTTCTTAACTTCTAATTATGCTTCCTCCCCCCAACTTACCCAGATAAAACAAACGGGGAGTGCAGACCACATTTGTTAAGGACATCACAGAAAATTTTATAATAATTTCTCTTCTTGATCTCACATCTTGCTGTTTTCTTGCTTACAGGTGACGCTGGGTGCTGTCAAGGAAAACAGTGCTCAAAGCCACTCCAATTTTGCTCACAGACCATGATAAAGGGAACAATGAGCTGCACAAGCACACTGGCAGCATGAGTACTCAGAAGGCTTTAGATTGGAACACTGAAGCATTTGACTTGGTTAAAGACCACCCAGGACATGATGGTCTACAGGACTGGTTGTCACTAGCAGACTTGAGCCAAGATAACATGTTCTCCCTTGAAGGCTGTGTACAGTAAGTAACTTGTGTCTAGAAAAATGAGCATACAATGCATTGCTTACATACTGGTATAGTTGACACTGTGTACATTGCTTCAAATATGATGAAAAGTAAGCCGTTGTATCTATCTGTGTATCATTTCTGTTTGTATAGAATATACAGTGTTAACCCTTGTGTGGTGTTCATACTTTTGTTACTCAGCCAGTGTTCGTGAGTCTGGTGGACCCGCTGCATTTTGGTGTCTTAAATTCAACACAATTTTACATGAAATACTTAAGATGTTTACTTCACCCCAATTACAAGCAATATACGAGCAGCATATATGGTTTATATATTTTAAAAAAAAGAGAACTGGTCCCACAGACCCAAACACCATACAAAGGTTAATTATATAAATAGTTTTGTCTCCCTGATCTATGTACTTGTGTATTAGATTGGAGAGGAGGTGGATACTCTGGCACAGGTTTATGAAGGAATACTCTCGTTTGGATGATTGGTTACGATTGGCAGAGAAATCAGCTGCTTCCCCAAAGTCCAGCCATGTGCTATACACCACAGCCAAAGAGGAACTGCAAAAGTTTGAGGTGAAGTGACCACCACAGTGACATCTTTCCAACATTTTTACCTGAGGATACCTGACCACAGAAATAAAAAGCCCCATGTAAATTTTCTGAGTAAGAGGAACTTGCTGAACATTTTGACATGGTCTGCAGTAAAGGTGGATATCCTAACACATGCAAACATTGCTTAATACTATAAGAGCCTAAAAATCTAGGATCACTTGCAGTAAAAGTAAATGATCCCAAATCATAATGGCACATTTATCAAGCAGTCTTGAGCAGTGTTGCGTGCAAGAGATCATTGACACCTATCCAATCCCACATGATTTTCTGTATGGGTTTTTCATTCATATTGTGTGGTTTTTTTTTTTTTTTTTTTTTTTTTTTTTTTTTTTTTTTTTTTTTAATTCATAAACCAACTGGTGTAATTCTGTCCCCAGAGTTTGCGCACTGAGGCTAGGCTGCGCTTGACCCAGCTGGACAGCCTGAGCCAGACAAGCCACATCCTGTTAGGGCTGTTCATGGGCTCAATGAAGACCAGGCTGATAAATATGACCAAAGAATGTGGGCAGCGCTGGGACAAGCTAAGCACCACTTTGGACACTGTGTGCCGTCGGTTGAAGGTACATAGGGTTCCAGTACCTCTGCTTAGTAATGAATGTAAAATGATCTATACATGTGTACCTCTAAATGCCTAATGAGATCCACTATTTAAGAACATGTTAACCCAATTTTAATCTCCTCACACTTCTCTGATCACTTTACTATACATTGATGTTTTATTTTCTGTAACCTCTGAATTCTTTTAGCCTAATCAAGTCTAACTGTATCAGATCCACACATGTCCATAATGATAGCCCCCCCCCCCAGTGCAATTGATTGATTATACTATATAAAATATGTGGACAGTCGGAGTCCTACATTACTGTCCATGTGCCTGTGTTTCCTATAGCACTTTGTGTTCCAGTGGGAGGACTTTGAGAGGCAGCAAGAGGAAATGGCCATCTGGCTGGCTGACATGGATCTGAAGCTGACGGAGGTGGAGCATTTTTCTGAAATGAACACCTGTGCCAAAATGCGACAACTTCAGGTACACACAATTTTTACCAAAGTTGCATAAGGGCTGTTTCACAATCTGTCGTCTTTTTGAATAACACCAATTTGTGTGTATGTAACGCGCACACTTTATTTTACAGGGATGCACCAGTCCTACCTACAGTAATATAGTCTCTTACAAACTTAAGTGCCAAATGCAGGCTCCGTTTTGACCTTGTGGTCATTTAAATTAATTCTACTTGGATTTTACTGGTTAAATTCAGAATTGCAGTTTTAGCACTATGTTTTACTTTGGGACATATACTTTCATTCACAATAGAAAGATATTTAAGTGGAAGTTCCCATTTATTTAGTTATTTATTTAACTATGCTTCTGACGGGATCCTTTGTCTCAAAAAATGTCCTTTCTGGAAAGCTCACCATATGATTTAAATGATTATTTTAAGAAAATGTTTCTCTTTTGAAGCAGAATTCTGTTGCAGTTTTAAAAACTAACTAAATTAAACAGGACTTGAAATGGTGTGTCCATCAAAATGTCCCCTCCAGAAAACCACAAGGATTCACCACTTCAGTTATTACAGTTACAAACATTGCTGCACAGTATTTGAACATTTATCCTTAATACTGCATACGTTTTCAGCAGTTTTTCACTTTGCATACCTTACACTTGTAGATTTATGAGAAAATGGGTCAATTTTAGAAATGCACTATATGCTGTCTTCTCACCACAAGCAACATGTCCAGTATATGGCCTATAGCTTTGAAATTCTGCACAGTTAATTTCCATATCAAAAGGTAATTTTTGGTAGCAGAGAAACACAAATGAGGGTGGGGTGTTTTTTATTTTTTTAAACTACTATGGACCTGAATACCCGGATTGTGAAACAGCCCATAGAAACAAGCACAGATTTAAGTACACTGACATTTGAGGGAATCTGTCTGATTCATGAAACAACAAAAATCAGTGGTGATCTGGGCGCAATTAATGAATGAACTTCAGCTGCATGGAACCAAGCTCTCACCCATACGCAAGTCCCTTATTTGCATGCAATATGCATACAACACATCCCAATTTACCATCATGTCCAGTACCAATCAAAAGTTTGGACACTCCTACTCATTCATGGTTGTGTGGGTCTCCCCTCGCATCTGGACTATTTTTTTCTAGATTGTAGAGCAATACTGAAGACATCAAAACAATGAAGGAATGTATGTAGGAAACTTTTTTTTTTTTAATATAAATTCCATATTTTAGATTCTTCAAAGTATCCACCATTTGCACACTATTGGCATTATCTTAACCAGCTTCATGAGGTAGTAACCTGGAATGCTTTTCAGTTAACAGGTGTGTCTCGTCAAAAGTCAATTAGTGCAATTTCTTGCCTTCTTAATGTGTTTCGAGGTCATCCATCCATTATCTGTAGCCACTTTATCCTGTGCAGTGTCGCAGACAAGCTGGAGCTTATCCCAGCTGACTATGGGTGAGAGGTGGGATACACCCTGGACAAGTTGCCAGGTCATTGCAGGGCTGACACTTAGACAAACAACCATTCCCATTCACACCTACGATCAATTTAGAGCCACCAATTAACCTAACCTGCATGTCTTTGGACTGTGGGGGGAAACTGGAGCACCTGGAGGAAACCC
>JAOANJ010000009.1:17609252-17619347 GCA_026413345.1 Ariopsis seemanni | reverse complement strand
AGGCCCCTGCATGGGCTTTATCACTTCAGAACAGTCTGCACAGATGGTGTCCGTGGTGTGCTTCCTTTCACAGTGCTGCAGAAACTGCAGTCTCTGTAAATGCGGATGGAGATTTCTCCTTATCTTTATATGGCTGTATGCTTTACTATAACGTGAGCAGTACTCCAGTCTGTGCTTTATTAGGGCCTCTTCTGCCTTGTGTCTACGTATGACTGCTCGCTCATGTTTGCCTGTAAACGCCTTAATTTATAATGGTTTATATGAGGTGAAAGCCATGTTTTAGTGGCACCATGAAAATGGTTAAGGAGGGATTGGAGTATTTTCTTCCATCTGCTAATTACAGTCTGTGGGCTTTTTTTTTTTTTTTTAAAACTACATTTTTATTACATTTTCTGGAGGGGGGGGGGCATTCCTGGGTACAAGAATTTGTTGTGCTGATGCAAAAGCCTGACTGCTTGCTGAAGCCTTGGAAGAGCCACAGCAAGTGAGAAGCCAATTCAATTTCAAAGCAGCTCTCCTAATTTCTCAGTGCTGGCAGTTCATTGGCAGCTTTACATAGCTGGAAAAGAGAGCTTTGCACTAACTGGCTCTTTAAAGGCTGCTGTAATTGTGGCCACAAACATAAAACACACAGCAATGGGCCGTGTGTGTCTGAGGACCAAATGTCCTGACAAGGATGGCAAAATCTGACTATTTCAACCTTGTGGGGACATTTGGATGGTTCCCACAAGGAAGGTTTATTTTATTTTATTTTTTTTAAATAAATATAAACAAATAAGAGCAAGAGTTTTGCTTTAATTACTGAGGTTAGGGTTCCGTTAGGTGTAGGCACAGCATTAATTAAACTGCATTATGTTAATGGAAGGTGTGTGTGCGTGTGTACGTGCGTGTGTGTGTACGTGCATCAAGATGTAAAGAGATAAGCCCTCATTAGTTAATTGAGCCAGGTTCTATTTGTTTACTATTTTGTGCAAATAGATGCTGTCCCATACAATAAACTGTCTCTGGGAGCTCTGAGTACGAGTGTTTTTTGTACTTTCTATCCATCTTCACAGCAGTGTTCAAGCCTTTATTCCTCGCCATTTACACAGGAGTACAAGGGGGAGGAGGTGAGGGAAGCTGACTATCTGGAAAATGTGCTTCTCAAGAGGCGCTCTTGCTCACCACACACTAACATGTGTTCCAAGTCATATGACCTTCAGTCTCATTCTGCCAAACATTACCCAAGCCCACAGGTGTGTGTGCTTTCTTGTTTCTCTCTCTCTCTCTCTCTCTCTCTATGCATCAGACCACACCCTTTGCACAGGTTGTTTTTCTCCTCTTTCACTGAACCTGGTGACCTCATCTTCCCGAGTGCAGTAGCGCTGTAGGTCATCACTGATTTTTACTTAATGCGTTTTTGCACTTTGAAATTCATTAAATATAGAGTTGACTCCTTTTGGTTGAGGCAGTTGATTTTATGCGTTTTGTACTTCTAAACCTGCTGTATATACCGTAATTGTACTCAATGTTGTGTGATTTCAAATTGCTCATAAACAGCCAAGCTCCTGTGGGGTTACTTGTCTCTCATTTTCACCAGTTGCCATCTTGTCCTCACAATCTTCTCACTCTTTTTTTTTTTTTATTTATTTATTTATTTAAAAACAACTTCCACTAGTGTATGAAGGCGAAACTGAACTCCAGTGATTCACTGAAGGACAGCAGCTGCACTAAAACGCACTGGTGAGCATTTTAACTGCCAGATCTTGGTGAATTGAAGATCTGGATTTTGTGTGCTTTTTAATTAACCATGCCTGTACCTAGTGTACTGTTGGTCTAATGCTGTGTAAAGTGTGCGCGTGCACACTGTGTACGTCTAGTGGCATTTCAAAACAGAAAATATTCTCTTGATTCTGCTGTTAGTTTACTCATTTTGGTTCTTGAACAACAAATTCCAATTCAGGATTTTATCTCCATAGCTGATTCTAATCTCCTATTGAGCTTCTCTACAGTTCATTAAAAAAGGCCCTTTTCAGTTGGCCTTTGCTGAGCAGAGAAAAGTGCTATTAAATTATTCTCATAGTCATGATTTTTTCTTCACACAGGAATCCATTTTGCTCCAAAAATCAATTTAACATTTATGAGGTTAGAACATTTTACTAGTTTCAGCTTGGCCAAATCGCTACACATCAGTATCAGACCTGGCTATTTAGATTCCTTCTAGAAACTGAATGCTGAAAGGACATCGAGGCTCCAAACTGTTTAAGGTGCAAGACTTTGTGATGTATCTAAATGGATATTGGAAATCTACTCTTAATGTGAAATAAAAGGATGGTGTATCAACTGAAAGCAAATATATATATTTTTTTTTTTTCTCGTATTTTGTTGAATTACTGGAATCAGTGACATGTTTCTTCTTCCTCTGTATAGTGCCAACAGTGAACAGCACCTCTGGTCAATAAGTTGCCTTAAGCTGTTGGAGATCCGGAAGTCCCCAGTCCTGCTGTGCATTCTGCTAGCCCTGTTCATGGTTCTGGTCATCTGGAGCATTGAAAGGAGCAAGGGCAACCAATGCTACCGCTCCAACTCCCTAACGCATTCTTTCCACCTAGACCTGTGCTATGTCAATGGCCCACCTCCAACCTGAGGACTGCACAGATGCAGGGTATTAAAGCTTGAGCACCAGGAACAGACATGTGGAGACATTACAACCATGGTTTCTAAAGAAAAAAAAAATCTGGGGGAAAAAAATTGCATAGAGTTGGGGTGAAGGTCTTCACACATTAGGCCAGGTTTTATTAGGGACTTTAGAATTTGTAGACACAGATTTGATATGGAACACATTTTGATTTATATCCCTGGCAATAGCCTAGTCTTTATCCTTAATGGCACAGGTTTGGTTCCGTATATGACAATCATTGGATTTATAAACATCAGTGTCTTAATATGGGGGTTGAAGAGATTTATACTACACTACCATTTCATCCACTAAGCTAGAAATTATTTAAGATTTTTAGAAGCAAAATAAATAAAGTTTATTAAATATTAGTTTGTGCTGTGACTGTGATCTGTTTGATCTTTATAATGGGCTTAACCAGTATGGCAGTTTTTTTGGTTTTCTGATGCAAGATGCAAAAGCACTTTTATCCATGTTGGCAGACTTGTCTCTTGTTCACCACAGAGTCCATAAACTAACAATCTGGGGCTTGATTTGAGAGGACAAGGCGTTTTAAAGAATAGGTTTTTGTTTGTTTATTTCCACCCTCAATTAAATCCCTGGCACATGGCATTCTGTGACAAGAGTGACAAGAGTCTGTAGAAAGACATTTCACTATTTAGATCCATAATCACAACTGAAAGGTTGTGGTGAAAAATCCATGGGGTAACCCTTTTTGTGATACAGATATGGAGCAACTACCTAACTAGTTTTCACAGTATTCTATGATGTGTAGGTAAAAGTTGGGTGTTTCCCCAGCTACAAAATTCTGTATGTTTATTTTTGCTGCATGGTATGATCCATCAAAACCATTTACCTTTTTAGATACAACTTTTTATATTAGGATATGCAATGCACCTCCACATTAGACTCTGGTAAATCTGATGCTTGAGATTTTGAAGCCTTTGGATGATGTACTCTGTACACATTCAAAAAATTAGAAGTAATGGTTTATGCCCAATGTAGCCTTTACTGTGGCACATTTGGAAAGGCCTAACATGTTTCAACTGCAGGCTCAAATCAGATTTGGTTTTCCCTGTCTGGTGGTTGTTTAACCCTGAATCAAGTGAATTTTTGGGTTGAGATTATCTCTCAGCCTGGGAGCTTTTGCTGAAAATGATGAAATCTGATCCAAATTGGAACTGAAGGGGTGTGTGGGGGGGGTTGTGGGGTTTTTTTTTGTTTTTGTTTTTTTTTTTTGCTTTTGAGAGTTTAATTTTCAGATTTGACTGCCTGTCTAAAGAAAACCTTTTGGTGTTTTTGCAAACAGCCTGGAACCACATCACAGGGAATTTGCTTTATTAGACATCTTATTGTAGTAGGGAAAAACATGACTGGGGGAAACTTCAATGGGAAATCTTACACTGCTTGGCATGGTCATATTCGTACCAAGAGCAGTACTGTGGGCATGTAGCAAAACCATTAAAAATCATTTGCATCATAGGAATATTTTATTACATTTAAAACATTATGCATAAATGAAGACAGTGACAGCTGTGGCATTGATTTGTGATATGGAGTGATTCAGCATGTGATTTCTCTCTGAGGGCTATAGACAGTGTCGATCTCTGTCTCGGAGTTAATTGACATGTTGAATAAGGCTTTTGTGCTATGGCTGGAGAAAACTGCAAAGAACACTTCAAATTGAGTTAGCTCACAAACTTTCTTGGCTGGACGAATTTGTAGTTGGCCCTTCAACCTCCTAGCTATCCATCACTTGGACTGGGAAAATGTACGTGTTTATGATCTATATTCATCTGAATGTAAAAAAAAAAAAAAATGTGGAGAGTATGGCACACTGGATTTTAAAGTTAAATATGATAACGTCAGTGATGAGATGGAAGACTGGACAAATAAGGGCACAAAACCAAACTGTACTGTATAGTCTTCCCTCAAGTGACCATCTGTGGTAAAAGTAACTACAGCTACTTTTATCATGATTTTATTTTTCTGCCCCTACAAAAAAAAATGTATATTAAGTGAATGCACATTTCACTTTGGAGTAATGGGTTTCTAATTAAATATCAACTGATGCATTACTACCCTTTATGTAACCAAAATTAATTCATAAATATATGCTGTTTCTCAGTGCTTGGAAACCCTTTTGGTGAATATTTAACAAAATTAGGAAAAATAAGATTTAAGAAAACCTGACTCTGATTAGGAAGCATTGCTTCTTCAATTTTGAGATGGTTATTCAGGACTAATGACAACAGTCTCTGACCTCCTTTCTGAGCATTTATGTAACAGAGGAACTTTGTTTACTAGCCATACAATAAAATGACCATATAGCACATTCTTACCTCAAAGTCCATTTGTTTCCATTTAATATACATGAAATGTAAAGATCTGTTATCATATGCCTATTTGTAAGAGAACATTTTATACTTCTCCAATGTGAAGTCTCACATCCTTCCCCAAACTCTGCGTCAAAAGACTGTTCTGTGCCTTCTCTTTAGACTAAAAATCTTAAGAACTTCAATAGTCACAGTACATGTTAATGGTGTGTCCTAGTTCGATGCTTCATTGTCTCAATTCTCTGCCATCACCTATGGGGTTGAGGCACTAAATAAACATAATGAGATCACATTGTGCTAATCGACAAAATGGATCACCATTGGTCCAGACCTTGGCTCCTGACTTCACACCCCCCCAATACAGCAGAGCCCTGCCACAATAACAACAGTGATCAGGATTGACAGCCTGTGCACACATAAAGAGATTATGTGGAAATCCCTTGGATGGCATCCCTTTAGGACAGCAAACATTTGGATGGCCATAACAGCTGCAACTCAGTGTCACAGTTAACCCCTCATAGCTGGGGGCTTGTTAACCAATCAGCAAGTCAGTTACTTATGCAGACGGCCCAGGCCATCAACCAGAGCACTGGGATAAAATAAACACATTGAAAACAGGAATATGACCTGTTCCAAAATATGCTTAACCAGCTGGTAGGGTGCCACACCATTATTAGAGCTCACTGGACATAAACAGATGCATATCATTTCAATGCCCACCAGTTAACCAGGCCTGCCTCTGGTCAGATCCTAGACCTGGTGTAATCACCTCCTGTTGGACGTGATGAACAGGTTGGAAAAAATGGGCTGAGAAAATACAGGGGGACGTGAACATACAAAACTCCTTTATTACAGCCCGTGTCTGTCAGGAAGGGGCTGGATGAGAATGAAATATTCTATAGTACCATCTATTTCACATACTGAGGCAGAAACCTAATTACACCGTTTAATGTCCCATGGAAGTGCCATTAACTAAATGACTCTCCAAAAAAAGAAGAGTGCATTTCAACAGTGAATATTTTCAGTCTAAATGCTCATGGATGTCTCAAATCTGAATTACAACATACTGTATATGTGCTGACTTTCCACTGAGGGAGTGAGCAGCCTTTAATTCCCCTACACCAAGCTTTTGAGTTGACAATGACTGTAAGCTTGGCTCCCTCCCAGTCCCCCCTCCTTCTGCTCTGCTCCCTGTCCTGATTCATGTGAATGGATCTTGTGAGAATGTTTCAAGCTGGGAGCACCACAGCAGAGAGCTTTAGCCCTTTCTCCCCATAAACCTACCGATATTGCTACATGAGGCATGCTAAGTATTTCATCTATTCACATACTGAGTCACATGGTTAGAGGTACATAGTAAGCCCATGCTTTGAAAGTGCAGTAACGTCTGCTTATGGACATACCTGAGCATGATGTTCACAGCAGCATGCTCTGGTACATGTTGGTCATCGCATCCTCATGTCAGTGGCTTCTTAAATTAAGACATCTATGTAGAAGATGAGGGTGCAGGAAATGGACTTGACAGGCATCGCTGTGAGTTTGACACAGCCTTCAGATGAGCCTGTCATAGTGGCAGCACCCAACCCCCACATCATCCTTCCACTTGCACACAAACACTGCCACCACACATTAATAAGACACATACTTCTTTCCCGCCATAGCAAGGACTATTCATAACACGAGTGGTTCTCCATGTTAGACCCACAGTCAATCCTTGAGCTTGTGAAACATTAGATGTAAATTTACAGGCCCTTTGTCTAGCTTGTAGAGGGTACCAAGCTTTCGTGGTTTTATATGTTAGTGCTTGTTCTCTGTTCAGACTAAGCAAGTGACATGACTGCCTTCATTAATAGTGACATCCAAATGACATTGAGTTCCCAATTGTCAAAGAAAGGAAGTGTTCTAATTGGACCACTTATTGTTGTAAGGGACAAATTAAAAAAAAGATTGCTGCCACATTTATCAAATATTATTTGGATGGTGATGGATAAATTATGACTAGTAAACCACTATTCTGGTGTTGTTCTACAAGCATCTATCTCATCTACAAGCACCATGTCCTGGATTCATTGTTATGTCATGGTGGACATGGGCACTTGCTGAAACTGAGCAATTATATATATAAGATCTGGCATATGAATGCAATGATTGCAGCAGGCTTACCAGTCTGTCAAAAGCATGTACCTCTGACACTGTCATTTCTGTCATCATTCAGACACAAGATGACTGATTCAAAAGCAGAACTCTGAGGGGAACTTTGTACAGGCTCAACAGCATCTTCAATAAGGAAATGAAAACTCAACCCATGAACACATTTTCTTCTGATACTCTTGTAAATTATTAATTATGAAACAATGCAGCACATATTATTCTGTCCAAGGGGCAAATTGTGCCTCATATTAAAATGGATACAGATCTGATGTTGGTATTCACACAAAATAGCCTGTTTAATTTCTGTTTCTTACTTCACAGACTTCAGTTGTCTGCTCTTTTTTTTTGTCTTTTACTTTCATTCAAACAGCACCCAAGCACATCAGGATGACCGCTGTATTTTGTCTGATGCTCAACAGCCTGCCAATGGGTGACCATAATTTAAGACTGCAAGAAATATGTCAAATTTTCTTCCAGATGCATTTTGATTTCTCCAGAGAAATACATTGCACACCATATGGCCAAACGTTTGTGGACACCCACATGTGGGCCCAAACTTTACCACAAATTCTAAATATGTATATATAAATTCCACAAGCAATTGTATCATACAGTATATATATTAGGATGCTGTAGCATTACAATTTCCCTTCAGTGGAATTAAGGGGCCCAAATCTGTTCAAGCATGACAATGCCCCTGTGCACAAAGCAAGATCCATTAAGATATACAGTAGTTTGCCAAGGTTGGAGTGGAAGAACTAAAGTGGCCTGCACAGAGCTCTGTCCTCAACCCCTCTAATCACCTTTGGGATAAACTGGAATGCCAACTGCACTCCAGACTTCCTTACCCAACATCATTGTCGGATCTCACTAATGTTCTTGTGGCTGAATGAGCAAATCCCCACAGCCACACTCCAAAATCTAGTGGAAACTTCCAGAAGAATGGAGGTTATTGTATTAGCAAAGGAAAGGGATATGAGGAAAAGCAAACCTGAATGAGATATTAAAAAAATATCCCTTTTTTATATATTAAATATATTATCATAAATATGTGGAATAAATTATTCAAGACAATTTTATAACCATTAAAAACTAGCCAAAGCATATATCATTTTCCCCTAAGATTTTTGAGTTCACATTCCAACTTGAATGTAACCACATCCATTTATATGTCATATGAATAAAATCATGTTATTTCTATCACTGTACACTTCCACTGTAAGGCCTCAGTAACATATGTTTCAACTTTCATTTATCAGGGCAGAAAATAAATGCTACTAAGTTTTACTATCCCAATTCCTGTAATGTCACAATACCTGAATTCACCCTATATTGTAGAATTTGTGTAATGGCTTAGTTTTCTTTGAGTTGTTCCTTAATGCCCAGATCAGACTAAATGAATTAAGCCTGATTTTGGCACAGGTTATGTTTGTTTGTTTTTGTGGCTGACAAATTTCCATCTTTGGGCCTAAATATGAACATCAGGAAGGATACACATGCCTTGTAATGTGACATAACTGAAGAACAGCGATGAGGCATTTAGGACATCCCATGACACCCTGACAAAATGTCTAGTATGTCAGAATTTTTTGTATGGCTTTTTTTTTTTTTTTTAACCTAGTTTGACAACATCTACAATGTGTTCCTTGACATTCCTTACTGATAGATTTTGATTTGCCTGTACTGAAGAAAGCTGAATTGATAAAATATGAGTGATCTAGAAATATAAGTCCTCTGCCTCATGGCTCCGGGAGTGACAATCACTGACATACAGCAGTTCAGAGATGTTTCTCAGTTTATTGAAGGACAAACATGAGTATACATCCACATTCAAGAGTGTGGTGTAGCAATATGATTGAAAAATGTAATATCAGGAAGCAGACTTTGTTGATTGTGATATGGTAGCTTCAAAGGGTAATGGAAAGTTACTGAGCGGAGTCAAGTCAAAGTCCTTCCCATGGCACAAGGCACATCAGACAGCATCGATCTCCGTTTCAGTAGCCCTCGGCCTCTCTTCTGTTATATAGCTAGGTCAAGTGTAGCACTAAGCGGAGTAGCCATGTGAAAAACAAGGAGCCCATGCGAGCATAAAGTTTCAAGGATTTAACTGAAACTAGCCAAAACAAGTTGCAATCATGCCAAACAAATATCTCTATCATTCTGTAAACATAATTGACAATTTCTTGACCCTTGTCCCTGAAAGGATCCGAACAATGACTGGTCAGGGGTCAAACTTGTAGTGCAAAAATTATGGCATTATGACTGCCAAATTTGACATGAAAGACAAAAATGTCATGTAATCTGATCTTGGCGTGAGTCTTCCAAAAAAATCAAGAAATCTGTTATACAGGAGGCTGCAAAAATAGGTATACAGTAAGGATTATTCCAGTATTATAATAGTGGTGCTAGGTTTCTTTTAATACTAACGTTTTGTTTTTCATTACTGTATACTTTTGCAGCCTCCTGTATATTGTATCCTAGGTCTAAATATGAAGTTTATTGTAGCCTATGATCTAACTGAAGTTCTTCACCCAAAATCTGAGAAATAGCTCCATTTCCTTCCACACGGCTGTTAATTCTTCCTGAAAAGCAATGTATATTGTACTGTATATCAGACCTAAATGGTACATCGTAGTCTATGTGATGCTCTTCAAGCTCCATTCTTGTAAGTGCCCAGTAATTCCCAGAGTCACAGTTGGTTCCAGTGATGTATTCATCACTGCCGCTGACCAAGCAAGGCAGTGTGTACATAAATCTGCGGGTGAAATATCCTAACGACATTGTCATCCCTTATACAAATTAGAGCAAAACGGTTTTTTTTCCCTCTTTAGAATAGAATGACGTCTTAACGAGACAATCAAAGTTATAAACGGGTCTTTAGCAATTAAACAATCTCAGTTCCAAAGGGGTGCGTTTGCAATAGGGTGTGTTTGGGCGGGAGGGGAAGGGGGG
>JAOANJ010000009.1:17516548-17528491 GCA_026413345.1 Ariopsis seemanni | reverse complement strand
AAACGCGCGGATGCAAAGATGCTTCCACTAGTGCTTTCAGCACCGCCCTGGCGGTCTTCCACTTAGTCATAGAACCATGGTTACATTCGTAACCAGCGTTTCTTGTCGCTGATATTAACCAAATATTTCATATGGCTGAGATTTACATAAAATTGGCCGTCTTCACCTTGTCCAAGTGCAAAAAGCATCTTCAAGGCCAACATTCAGTAAAACCCGATTAAAGTACTTTTGTTTTGATAGGAATTTAAAACAGTCTATTGTTATGGTGGTGGTGGTGGTGGTGTTTTTTTTTTTTTTTCTCCCCAATTTCCAGAGATGATTAACATGAATCTGGCAGGTGTGTGGTTGGTACACTAAAGGGAAAAACTGGTAAATCTGTTTTAATTTGAGGCACTTGATAATCAACAAAGCTTTATTAAATAATAACTTGCAAATTAAAATATTTAAAAAAAAACTTTTAATATTTAAAATATTTAAATACTACACTAAGCCTTCATCTAAAGTGCTCAGTTTGTAGTACTTTAAAATAGTCCCCTTATAAATCATTAGCATCCAAATATGATTGTATTTTCAATGCATTTATGTGACCGTGCTCTACTATGATAGTAAAATTTTCTAGCAGTGGAGGAAACGCACTCTGCTTGTAGTGATGTGGTAGTTAAGTATGAATATTGACTCGCTGAGTGATATGCTCTTGTAGTTTTGCTGTATTTTTTCTTTTTTTTTCTTTTACTTCTGACAAGGTTTGGACTTAACATTCCCTATTTTCAGAAAGATTAAAGCATTGCCATTCTTGGTTTTTATCACATGCAGCAGGTCAACAAATGCACTGTCACTTGTCTGCCTCCCGGAGTTCATATTGAAAATCATAGCCTGTTTCTTGGCCTACTGCACTGGTGACAAAGCCAAACATTCAAAAATTTTAAGTGGTATTTCACAAATGAATGCAGCGAGTTCAGTTAGGTACACAGTGAGTACTCGATTAGTGCCCATCACTAGTCTACACACTTCAGCTTTAAGTTCTAGGATGTTCTCTGGAGAACAGGGAGGGACTGTTGAACTAACGAACAGTACAGTTATATGCCTCAGGAGTATATAATAATAGTCCACTTCAGTGTTCAGCTACCTCCCTCCCAGTGTTCATAGCGATCACAGGACTCATACATGCACTAATACTGCTTACTGTGTGCAGGAGCCTTTTCAAATAAGCTCTCCCACATTTCCAAAAAGTACTGAAGAAGCTGGCATGGAACAGCTGGAAAGTAGCATTAGCACAGCAAACTGTTTCTCAGATCAGAGAAAGATCTGTTAAAATCATTGACTGTTTGGACCAGTGATGACTGACACACACTTACTCTAAATTCACAAAGCTTTATTTAATGATGCAATGTAAGTAAATTAATTTAAAATTTCTGTAATGGATAAATTATGAGAGTGAATTTAAAGCAAGTCTATTTATCTGAAATAGTTAATTTGTGGTATTTTAGACACCATATAAATCATAGTGTCTTAATTTAGTCCCCCCCTTCTCCACATGTGACTGATCAGGTTTTCAATGTTTTGTTTCTCACCCAAATGTTAAAATTCGGATCTGATCTGAATTATGAGACATTGTGTGGAGCACTTTTTTTTTTAGTACGTTTGCAGGTTTTATAACCTTTACCTTTGTGCTTTAACTAAGTGATTACTTTTTATTTTAAAGTTTCCTCTTTGTAATTACAGGTGCCATATAAAATTTTAATTCTGAAAGTGCTCAATAAGGAAACCTTTGATACAGCTTCCACTGATTCCTTGTTGGGTCTTTTCCAATAGTATGAACACTGTTAAATGTTTTCTGTATAAACTACTGTAAAGATTGGAATAAATCAGAATAAGCATTTTGTCTTGAGTAAGTGGATGTGTGTTGCAGACTACTGGTACTTTTCAAACCCGCTGCTATGATGCTTCAAGACGTAGGTAGTGACCACTTTGTAATTTGATGAGTGGCTTTAATAAATAATGGAGCTTTTTCTAGGATCTCCATAACCAGTGGTGTTCCTGGTCGCTCTTTTGAAAGACAGAGGCACAACACTGCATTGAGAAAAACAACAAACTGCTTCTGTCTTTTGGAACAGTGCCATTATTTGGTATGAACATGAATCCTGAATAGTAAGTATTTGTAGCTTGTTATTTGGTCTGACTTTTTGTGCCTTGTTGTGGTGTGCTTTATATTTAAGTTAAGGATTTTTCATCATGTTGCTAAAAGGAAATGAGGACTCTGGATCTGCTTCATTGTGGGTGTGTAATTCCTTGTTAGTCTTTTATTTTTAATGTAAAAGTACATGACGTAGGGCAGAAATGTTTTTGAATAAGCATGTATTAAATAATGCATGAGCAAAATGGGTCTCCGTGGTGCAGTTGTAGGTGTCTGTGAAATTAGGAAACGTTACTGTGTGGTGTTATGGTCCTCGGTTGTTAGAGTTTTGCGTTTGCTAAGATGAGGGGGAAAATTACAAGCTGCCAAAGGCTTGTTTGCATTTGTGTTATGCTTTCTCTTAGTGACTACCTATTCAAGCTGCTGCTGATTGGAGACTCTGGTGTGGGGAAGTCATGTCTGCTGTTACGTTTTGCTGTGAGTCAAAAAGTCAATAGACCTTGAAACATATTATGCTGGACTGGATATCAGGTCTCATGCTGATAAATTGCACTATCAAATTTCTCATTCTGCCATGTTTTCGATTAATTGATTGCATTTGATAGATTTGTTTTAAATTATTTCTCATTGTTGGTGCATGCTAATGCCAACAGGACGACACCTATACTGAAAGCTACATCAGCACGATAGGGGTTGACTTCAAAATCAGGACTATTGAAATGGACAGCAAGATAGTGAAGCTGCAAATTGTGAGTAAAGAATTCACTGTGCTACAGTATCTTAATTATTTTGTTCATCACGTTTTTTCCCTTTTTTTTTTTAAATATTCTTCACTGGGTCTTAGTACCAGTAATTGTAAGTAATCTTTTCACATGCCATAGTTTTTGTTTGTGAATAAATCTTGGAATTTACATGACCAGTAATCGGTCTAAATCCTTTTATTGATTATATACTTATATTGATTGATTTTTATTCCAGTGGGATACAGCTGGTCAGGAGAGATTTCGCACTATTACTTCCAGTTATTACAGAGGTGCCCATGGGATTATAATTGTATATGATGTTACTGACCAGGTAATAACCATAATAATGATAATGATTTTTATTGTGTGGGATTTTCAGAGATTTTATTGTTGTTTGTAATTGCAGGAGTCCTTCAACAACATAAAGCAGTGGCTGGAGGAGATTGATCGCTATGCATGTGAAAATGTCTCAAAGTTGCTTGTGGGGAACAAAAGTGATTTAACTTCAAAAAAAGTGGTGGACTTCACTACAGCAAAGGTATCTGCCCAAACCTGTGTTGATAATTCAGATTAAGTATTTAGAAGTTATGTTTTTAATGCATTCAAGGGGGTTTGTTTGTGTTTTATTAAGACCAAAGATTATGAGGCAAAAGGAAAGAAAGTAACCAAAAATTGATTTTATTTATTTATTTGTAGACTTTCTCAGGTGTACAGGCCAAAAGATTTCAAGCCAAAAGTCAGTGGACACCTGACCATCACACCCATATGTGCTTATTGAACATCCCTTTCCAGATTTATGCCCCTTTGCTGTTACTTGCACCTTTCTGGAAAGGTTTTCAACTAGATTTTTGAGTATGGCTGTCGGGATTTGCTCAATAAGCCATAAGAGCTGAATGTGAGATCAGGTACTGATTTCGAGTAAGGAGGCCCTGGGTGTAGTTAGCATTCCGGTTCATCCCAAAGGTGTTTAGTGGGGTTGAGGTCAGGGTGCTGTGCAGGACACTTGAGTTCTTCCACTCCAGCATTGGCAAACCAAGTCTTCAGGGACTTTGCTGGGTACACAGAGGCATTGTCAGGCTGGATCAGGTTTGGACCTCTTAGTTCCAGTGAAGGGAAAATAGTAATTCTACAGCACATTATGGTTATTACCTGCTGAGTATCCGATACAATTGTGTGCTTCCAACTTTGTGGCAACAGTTTGAGGAAGAACCACGTATGGAAGTGATGGTCAGGTGTCTACAAAACTCTGACCATATATTATATGTCCATATGCTTTACAAAAAATAACAATTTGGTATTTTTTGGTACCACTATGTAATGTTCTTTATGGACACATCCACAAACAAATACACAAGTTAATCAAAAGAATTTGAATTTTGAACCGGTTCACCATTTTGACAATGTTCGTGTAGTCAGCGGGAAAACACTGGGAGTGAAATATCGGGAAATATGTCACTGAGATCCACGATACATTTCGTATGAAAAATGCAAGTTTTTCAACATGAGAAGATAAACTTAATATCTTCAAGCCAATGTGTGATTTTATTTTATTTTTTATGATATAAACACATTCACAAACTAACCACATTTATCAAAACAGTTAATCGATTTCCTCACAAGTGACGTATAGAGAATTATGTCATGGTTTTGGTTCTCGATGTCCCGGATGTAGCGCATATGAAAAATATGAGTGGCGTGTTTCCTAGTAAAACACCTCATGTCTTAGTTAGTTATACATACCTACCATTGTATTATTATTAGTAGTAGTAGTAGTATTCAGTAAAAATACTACATATTACTGTAAATTTGTATATTAAAGTTGTATTTTAACCAAAAATGTTTTCCACTTCTAATAATATATGTATTGTAGGTACCCAGCCTTTGTGCAACATAATTATCTGCATTTGTTTTCATAATATTTTTAGCATGTTGATTTCCTCTTATCGTTTCCCCTTGTAGGAATTCCACTTAGTGCCTTTGGAGTCGTTCTAATATTTTATCAACTAGTGAAGTTTGTTACATTTCATCCAATACAATATATTTTTCCACACCGGAAACAAGTGGTGTAAACTCCTCCATCTTTTCAGGACAGCTGTAGAAGTCTCTGTCATAAGTCATTTTATTACTGCATTGTGCTCATAACCATAAAGATCATTAGCAGTTGGTGAGTGTGGGGGCAATGGTGGCTCAACTTTTAAGGCTCTAGGTTACTGATTGGAAGGTCAGGCTTTCACACCCTTAACCCTCTCTGCCTGGGGTCACTGTATAATGGCTAACCCTATATTCTGACCCCAACTTCCCAACAAGCTGGAATATGCAGACAAAAAATTTCACTGTGCTGTAATCTGTATTTACATAACTTGTTGCTTACATTTACATTTGCTTCTTCTTCTAGTTAGCACAGTAGCTATAGTTATTAGCAGATGTGGCGTTGGCCTGATTAGTTTATAGGAAACAGATTATAAAAAAGGAGCAGGAACTTGTTTCAAGCACCTTCAGCTAGTTGCCATGGGCAGGAGTGCTCTGTTGCTGTTTAGTTTGACCTTGTTTTAATATCTTGTGCTGCAAGTGGCCGCTCACGTAACACTACATACGCTTATGATTTGTGAGGGGGAAAATGGCAGGGATATGGCATATTTTTAAAAAAGAAATCATTGGCACCCTTAATCAAAATAACTTTTATACTGATTTGCAGGGGGACCTAAACTATACCAGCACAATGCTCCAACAGCATAACACAAGCAAAGCTTTTCCTTTATTTTCCACCCTTCTCTATGGCAGGTCACTACTGTGTCATGATGGAAGGTTTAGAGCCACGTTGCCTGTCCTGTGTCCAAGTTCTGTGACATTTAGTGTGTTCTAAACAGAGAATTCTCTATCTTAGAGAATCTGTACATACTGCATTTAGCCTTTAATAATAGCGGTACAACCTTTTTTCAGGAACTTGCTGAGACACTTAAAATCCCATTCCTTGAGACAAGTGCAAAGAATGCAAGCAATGTGGAGAAGGCATTTTTAACGATGGCCTCTGAAATCCAGAAGCGAGTCGTGGAAGACAATGTTCAGAACGAGACAGTCAAAGTGGGAAAAATCAATAGTGCTCCTCTGTGGCATGGAGCTCAGAAAGCAACTGCTGAGGAGGTCAACACCTGCTGTTAGTGCTAACAGACTCAACATGGAGTATGTTCAGGGTATTTGCATATTTAAAGAATATTTTGTGGACTAATTGTATTTCACAGTTTATACTGATTGATGTCTTATGTCTCTTTATGAATGAATATGCTCTAAACATCCTCGCTGTGTTGCATATTATTTTAAAGGTCCTAAGTGTCAGATTAAACAAGTGGTGGATCAGTGACGGACAGTTATTTAGCAAAAATGTTGTTTTGCAGAGTGAAATAGTTTATTGCTTATAAATGAGAACTAAAACACTAGTTGGGTATACTGTAGTAGTCAGTAATATTAGTCAGAAAACCCATATTAGATTAACATCTTAAACTGTCAGGTCCTTAACAGCAGGTCCAGATTTCTATTCCTCACGCTTATGACTGCATACATTTTCTATTAGTTTCACTGTAGTCATTGAATAATATTTTACTTATGATACTATAAATAACAGAACAAGCTGGAACTTTAACAAGTTAAACAATAAAAATCTACAAGTGGTTTTTATAATACAAACAAATTTAGCATTTTCACCATTCATCAGAATGCCAACCAAACAGAAAAATAGCACAATTTCTAGAAAGATGATGTGCCTCTGATCATGTGGGCCATTGATCAATCAACTAAATGGATTAAAAATTAAAATATCCAACATGTGGGGCCTTAAATTTTGATTTAAAAAATATGTAATTGCCTTAGAGTAAATTTACTTTTTCTTCAAAATATTCTAATATTCAAAAGATTGATAAGCTTATGTTTGGATATTTAAGTAGATTTTTCATGTTTTGTCTGTGATTAATAATAATAATAATCATAATAATAATCATAATTTGACAGTCATTGTTTGCTATCAGATTTGAGCCCAAGAGTCTTCAAAGACAAACAAATAACATAAGGGGCACAAAGTTCTGTTGCACTTGTTTTTTTTTTGGTTTGTTTGTTTGTTCCACCCCCCCCCCTTTTTTTTCCAGTGGTTGAGTTCACATAAAAAAACAAAAAAAAAAAACCTTCTGACAGTCTCACTCTTAATCTGATTAACAAATTCTTAATCTTGTTTATTTGTATACAGTATTGGGTATTTGTATGTAAGGTTTCAGTGTGCTGTTAAAGTATTATTTACTTCACTCAGGCGAGATTCTAATGCTAGAATGTCTGTTTAGTGCACCTTGATGAAATTATAACGAATGGAAATGGCGCCCTCTATCGACAAAGTATAAATTGTCGTGTGGAAGAATATACACCAAAGAAAAACTAAAACATGATGCCAAATCATTCTGTATAATGATTAGTCACAAAAAGGAAGCCTTGATATTAATTTCATTAATAATTAGTAACTGGTAATTGTGACCTTTTAAAATATTTTATAGTGAAGAATGCAAAAAGTAACAACTTTAATCACATATCTCTATATTGCAATAAACACACAAAATCTACAACCCCAAATCAGAAAAAGTTCGGACGGGATGGAACATGCAAAATAAAAAAAAAGAGAGCAGTGATTTCCAAAGTTACTTTGACTTCTAGTTCATTGCTGACAGTATGAACCCAAGATATTTCGTGTTTTGTCTGGTCAACTTCATTTCATTTGTTAATACACTTTCAGTCCTGCATTTCAGGCCTACAGCATATTCCAAAAAAAGTTGAGACGGAGGCAATTGAGGGCTAGTAATGAGGTAAAACAGTTAAATCATGATGTGATTTGAAACGGATGATGTCAACAAAGGTTTTTCAAAGTAATCCCGAGCCCACATGGTTATATCAGCTATAGATGAATGATGGTTCTTGATGTAGTGCTGTCTGAGGGATCAGAGATCATGGGTGTTCAGCTTAGGCTTGCCCCCTTGCCCTTTACACACCGAAATTCCTCCAGATTCCTTGGATCATTTAATAATTATTCAGTATAGAGGTGAAATATCCAAATCCCTTCCTCTCTTTCTTTGAGGAACATTGTTTTTAAGCATTTTAATTTTTTCACGCATTTGTTGACAAACTGGAGATCATTAGTCCATCTTTCCTCTTCAAAAACTAGAACTTTCCTGGATACTGATTTTGTACCAAATCATGATTGCTAATTGTTACTAGTGTTGACATTACCTGTTTCGAATCACATTATTATTTAATTATTTTACCTCATTACTAGCCCTAAATTGTCTCCTTCCCAACTCTTTTTTTTTGGGGGGGGGGGATGTGCTGTAGGCTTGGAATGCATATTTACAAATTAAATGAAGTTAACTAGACGAAACATGAAATACATCGGGTTCATACTACCTACAATGAAATGCAAGTCAAAGTAAATTTAGAAATCACTGCTTTTGCTTTTTATTTACATTTTCCATACCATCCCAATGTTTTCTGATTGGGGAATATATTATTTGAAAATTTTCAGCGAATGGACCACACCATGTTGTCATTGATTTGATTAATTTCCTATGTGAAGAGCACATTACAATGTGTTTTTATCCCATACATTTTAAACTGCTATATTATTCTGAGAAATTACTGTCAGCAAATTAAAGCGTATAATATATGTCAAGCATTTTGCTGATGCTTTAACAATAATCAGCAGTAATGGTCCCTCATAACCAAGACTTCTTGCTGCTCAACTTAGCCATGTTGGTTAATTTTATTCCTGTGCCCTTTTTTTCATCTGGGTTTGTCTTCGAGGTGTACTCTAGTGTTGAGTCTGTCTCAAAAGAAATGGATGGTCCATGTGAGAGCAAGGCTGCTGTCTTATGGGACAGAGTGGTTGAAGAGGACTGTAGGACCAGCCTACTTCGCATTGAATGCTGGAGTCTAAGCTGCAAAGGACTGTGAGAAACATGTGGTTTCCCTTTAGGTTCACAGCACTGGAAACATGCTGTATATAGCATGCGCAAGATATAGACCCAGCCGAGATAGTGAAGCTCAGCAATGTTGAGAAAAAAGCAACCCAAACTTGTGCCAAACATGAAGTTTAGAAATATAGTCTTCTCAGTAGCACGTGACACAAAGCAGTCGGTTTGAGTCGGGCATGGGTAGGCTTTGCAGCGAAACAGAAATGGCACCTTAAATCCAAACATGTAGTATTGGCCCACCAGGAACATTATCTCTAGAATGGCTCGAAGAAACACATGAATGATGTATATCAACAAAATTTGGCCTGAATGTTCAGTTGGGTCCTTGTCAACCTCTTGGTAGTCATCTTGGAGGAGGCTTTGCTTCAGAGACTCCTCCTCACTGGGACTTTCCTCAGCTTGTAGCCCATTTGATAGCTTACCTCCCAAGTAAATGTCACTTCCTCCACCTGACTGTCTAACATGTGGACGGTGGAGCAGAGCCTGAGCTCGCTCTGTCCGAACCTTCTCATCTTTGGTGATTTTGTGGAGAGCATAGATGATATAGAAGATGGATGGTGTAGAGACCAGGACAATCTGGAAGACCCAGAAGCGCAGGTGTGAGACTGGCGCAAATGTGTCGTAGCAGACATTGTTGCAGCCCGGCTGGAGTGTGTTGCAGATGAACTTGGACTGCTCGTCACCGTACACTGCATCTCCTACTAGAGTCACCAGCAAGATTCGGAAGATTAACAACACTGTTAGCCAGATCTTCCCGATCACTGTGGAGTGGTTCTGAACCTCCACTAGGAAGCGTCCCAGAATTGACCAGTCTCCCATGCTTCACACTGTGAGAACAAAAGAGCTGGTCTAATCCTCAGTGTGAATGAAATCTAGAAATACTCCAACATTTTTCCAATCTAATCTTTATCTTCTGTATCTGCTATGTATATGTAATTACTACAGATATTAAGTGAACTTGTGGAATCAAAGTTCCATCCACCTTAATATTGCTGGGATAAAGCCCTGACCAGGATCAAGCAGTTACTGAACATGATGAATTAAGCATTTGTAAATCAAGCTCTACATTTGTCTAATTCTGAAAATTGCTTGTTCTGAAAAGTTGCATAAAATACAAACTTCATAACAGCTTTTCTGAGACATTCGCCTGCGTTTCTCATTCTACTCGCTTTATTGTTATGCTTATAATTTCCTCCATCCATTATCCCTAACCGCTTATCTGGTACAGGGCCACAGACAAGCTGGAGCCTATCTCCGCTACTATGGGCGAGAGGTGGGGTACACCTTGGACAAGTGGCCAGATCATCGCAGGGCTGACACATAGAGACAAACAACCATTCACACCTATGGTCGATTTAGAGCCACCAATTAGCCTAACCTGCATGTCTTTGGACTGTGGGGGAAACCCATAGAGACATGGGGAGAACATGCAAACTCTACACAGAAAAGCCCCTGTTGGCCCCTGGGCTTGCTATGAGGCAACAGTGCTAACCACTGCACCACCGTGCCTCCGCTTATAATTTCATTCATCATTTATACATCTTCAGTCACTGCTTTATCCTGGTCAGGGCTGCAGTCAGTCTGGAGACTATTCAGCACATACACATCATGTGAAACGGAACCAGGGACCATTGAGCTGTGAAGCAGGAACGCAACCTTCTGTGCTGTCATGCCACTCTAATTTACAAATACTTTGGACCAAAAACATGCTTTCCACAATACATGTTCATTACCTGCCACTACTGTGATTATACATCCATTATAAGTGTGTCTAGCGTTCTCTATACACAAAGATGTGTGGAAATTTTTTTTCTGTGATAACACACATACTACGGGTGCACTAGATTTAAAAAGGGGGGGTTGAAAACTGCTGGAATGTTTCTTTAATATGATCTGATCCTTGTGCACTGTTCATTACACTTGTACACTGGCTCTATAACAACATTTTTCACAAATTTTGTGAGTTATCAACAAAGTTCATGTGACCAGACTTTAACTTACATAGACATACAGAAAAAGGTAGACACTCACCTTATGTGATTTGTCTCTGTTTGATCCAGATCTGACAGAATAATACATTTTGTCCATATGCATGTCTACATTTGTAGAGAAGCCTGTCAGAGGGAATGAACTCCACTGAGCAAGCTCTGGAAGAATGGGTTGACGAAATGCATTTAAGCCTTCCACCCAATACAGTGAACCGTATTTCAAACAAAAACTTCCAATGTACAACACAGCAAAGATTGAAAGGTACAATAGGAGGCAATGTCTCTGAACGTCCATGAACAGTTAAAAACACTATTCAGAAGAATTTGCTGGAAGGGGTAACAATGCTAGTTCCTGAAATATTTTCAGCTCACTTAACAAAAAAATTGTCAACTATTTTCTGTGGTGTTAAGTGTAAATATGTTTCTCATCCGGTCCTTCATAAAACTGAAACAGTTCCATCAGCAAAATTAAATTTAAAAATATCAAAACACAGAGAAGTGGTTTTATCCAGATATTACCAGCAACTCAACTCAGCTCATCTGTGTAATTTTCAACATATCCATGGAAATAGCTAAACAAATGGTGGGCCCTAGTGGCTTTTCACTTCTCTTTTAAACCTGATGGTCTTTTTACAATGTGTGAGAGAGTGAAGCGGTGATTCAGTCACTTGTCAGCTCCAGCATGATCACGGTCTTGCTATATACAATGCTTTTCAGGGGAAAAGCACAACTGTGCCGCTCTGCTTAGAGGGGCCAATGTTTACTGTTGTGGGATTGGTTTGAAAAAGCTGAATTAGCTTACGGAGGTGAAATCTTGGTTATATCCATCACACCACATTTAATTCTACTTTAGTTTTATCATGTTAAATTATGTTAAATTAATTTTTGTGCTTACCGAGACCATAACATTACAACTCCAAATCAGAAAAGGTTGGGATGTTATGTTGAACTTAAAAGTGAAATCAATGATTTGTAAATAAACTTTGACCTGTACTGCATTATATACACACCACCACATGATGTTTTACCTCATGAATTTAGTTTTTTCAAAGCGTTTTTTTTTTTTTTTTTTTGAAAAA
>JAOANJ010000009.1:17022808-17035668 GCA_026413345.1 Ariopsis seemanni | reverse complement strand
TCGCTACAGTATTTTTCACTCGGACTTAAGTATTCATTTCCCTGTGTAATTTACTTAGTTCCTTTTAAAATCAACACCAGCTACACACAACCTGCCACCCTGCTGCTAATCCCTTGCAAAATCCTTTGCCCTGTTGCATTTTTGGTGTCTGACTACATCTCTAATAGTAACAGCTAGCCACTGCCTTATACGTAATATGAAAACAGATTATTTATTTACTGCTAACTTGACTCACTAATGACTAAATTACTCTAACGTAACATGAAACAAACAGGAAATTCATGTAATTAAAGTGTGAATAGTGTAAGTCTGGATGCACAGATGGATCCTGGGAGCTAAACTGGGTGTGTTAACGCTTAAACCAGTATATTATGCATGCAAATTGGTGCTGTTTGCTTAAATGTTCATCTGCCACTTTCAAAAAAAAAAAAGAAAAAAGATAATTAACTCATGGAGCTGTTAGGAGTCAGGATACGTGACGGTTGAACGTAGCTCCCACAGGGTTTCCAGGTGGTCCAGTACATACAGGAGACCCCCAGAGAAAATGGCCACCATGTGCGCGCTGAGTGACAGCAGGAAGAGGAAGAAGAAGCGGTAGTTCCGTCTCCCGATGCAGTTGTTCACCCAGGGGCAATGATGGTCAAAGTCCTGGAAACAATTTATTTCGCAAACATTTAACCAGGCTTGAGAATCCAATCAGGAAACACGATAAATGGAAGACAATTACAAAACACAGGCAAATTTCATGTCCATTGGATGTTGTCATAAAAGCAGAATTAGCATTATTTTAATAATATTAAGCCAATTGTATTTGCAATCAGTTTCTCTCTTATTTTGCATTTCTAATGCAGGCAAACAGCAGGCTGCTGTGAGGAATTTTAAGCAGCAGCAGTTTTTTTTTCTTTTTTCTGAGCACACACTGACTAACAAATGGCACACAATGCATAATACTGGGTCGGCTTCCTAAATACAGCTGACTGTGTGCAGATTTCATCTAAAAAGGAACAAGATGATAAAGGCAAAGTGACTTAACATGTCTGTCTGTCTTTCTCATTCCTAAACCTAGTGACTTCCATACGTATTCACCCCCTTGAACTTTTCTACATATTGTACTATTACAACCTTACTTCACTTCCAACTCCCTTTTCACCCAGTCACTGAATTTTGGTGGATGGCTTCCTCTGGGCGGAGTCTCTGTTGTGCCATACAGTATACTTTCCACTTTTAATAATCGACTGGAAAACAGAAAGGATGGACTTAATGGATTGGCGTGATGGGCAGGATGTTCAAAATTTGGGATAATTCTTTTATCGTTTTTAAAAACCCTGACTGATACGTTTCCAGATCTTCGTCCAGGACTTGCTTTTATAACACCTTGGTCTTCATGGTGCTGTTCGTTTAGGTACGTTCTCGAACAATAACCAGGGCCTTCCATGATGTGGCTGCACCTGAACTAATTAGGTAGAGCTTGTACATAAACAGGAGTGAATACTTATGCAATCACAACTTTTATTATTTCCATCACTTCGATATTATGGGCTATTTTGTATAGATTCATGCCATACAAGTCCATTTCAGTTCCAGGTTGCAACATTTAAAAAAGTTCGAGGTCATATACAGTACACACTCTCCACTCACCTCCACACAGTGGTCACACACTCTACAGTGGGAGCAGCGAGGGGGTCTGTAGAAGTTGCACGCAGAACACCACTTCATCCGAAACTGGATTCCCCGAACCTCGACGTCCTTATAAAGGGGAGCACGGATGTCATCGTCCTTATCTTCATCCTCGTTAGCTACGAGAGAAAGAGCAAGTGATACAGTGAGTTTTCATCAAATAAATATCATCAGCCTCATGCATTATTCTTAAATCATAACAGCCAGCCTTTTTATAATGCATGCTAATGTGAGCTGGTAAACTGAGTTTCCCTGACCTCTCGGCAGCACGCCGGCATCGGTGAACGTTGCCATGGTGAAGTTCGCCAGGACAAAAAGGAATGTAATGCTGACGCATGGAGGGAAAGCAAGGGACACGTTCTCAGCAAGCCAAGGACACCTACGAGACACGAGAAGAATGGAGCCGTGCTTACAATTACAGATTACAGACAAGTGTTCCTTCATGGCTACTTCAGTTCCATGTGACGAGGTGTGTATGGGACTGTCACGAATTTTAATCTTCCTTTGATCAGATCATGGTGAAGTTTCTAGCCATCTAACACTTCATCTGCCCTTAGAGCCTGTGGTTACGATATACGTTTCGGGTATGAAGATGAAAGTGTGGATGAAAAAAAAAAAAAAGGATTAGACAAGGGGACGATTCAATGAGAAGATTAAATGGAAAGGTAATCACAAATCCACTCGACAGCTGATGGTGTGGTAGATCAATTAAACAAACACATTAGGATTATACAGATCTATGTGTACTAGGTACAGAACAGAGGACACCGGGTTTTAATCTCAAGGTGAACAATTAATCGAATTGATAACATCCAATAGCGAGGATAATTTGCTGTCAAGTAAAAATATTTTAGTGCCATGTCCTGAAGTGAAGTATTAATTGGATTTTACGCCAAAATTTCATCCTTGCTTCAATGGATAATCTCACCTTGACGTTGTACCCAAGTACAGTACCAAAGAAATGCTGCTGTAATCATAAAAATTGTCCTGTACTCATGCCAGGACTCTTATTCATAATATGCTGAGCAGCTTTTCAACACACAAAGTCTATCCTGACTATATTATTCGCTATTCTATTCTATCCACAATCACACACTTTGATTCGCTACTCTACTACTAGGATATCAGCTCATATACCATGAGTAGAGAAACAAAATGGTGGAGCATGTTGCTGAACCAACCGTGAGTGAAATAAAAACTCTACTCAAAAACAAAACCCCCAAAAATACTATAAAGCAACAAAATATGGAATAAAAGTATTTGATAGTAAGAAATAAAAAAAAAAACTTTTTTATTTTCAAGAATAATTATTATTATAGCATTTTTCACAAATTGCTACTGTCATTTCGCCGATTTGTTTACATTCTAAGCAGAAATTATTTTGTCAGACGTTTTGTAGAAAGTTTTTATTTATCGAATTTGCAAAAAATAAAAATAAAAATGCTCTGTTTCTCAAAATCCAGTGAATGTGAATAGAATAAAACAGTTATTCCACTCAATCTTGTCGTACACGGCTTATAGCCAACTCGGCTATCAGCTCATGTACGACTCGATTTCGTGGAACGCGCACACACACACCTTCTTGTTCGATGTTTTTTCTTTATTTTCATTACTTAAAAGACACTTCATGTCTTAATGATGGATGTCGTTTCTCTTTGCTTAGTTGAGCGGTTCTTAATATAATATGGATTACTACAGTTGTGGAATAGGGTTATTTACTGTATTTTTTTATTATTTACTGTCTGATCTCAAACACATTAAGAAGGCAAGAAAAAGCACGAATTAGCTTTTGATGAGGCACAGTTATTCATAGAAAAGCATTCCAGGTGACGACCTCATGAAGCTGGTTAAGATAACGCCAATAGCGTGCAAGGTAAACGCTGGCTATTTTGAAGAATCTAAAATATAAAACATATTTTGTTTTTTTTTTTAACACTTTTTTTGTTGACTACATAATTCCGTGTATGTTATTTCATAGTTTTGATGTTCTACAATGTAGAAAATAGTCAAAATACAGAAAAACCTATGAATGAGTCGGGGTGTACAAACTTTCAACTAATACTGTATATATGGGATATGACATTATATAATAATGACCACGCGACTGGTGTACATGTGTGTCTTAGATTTAGTGCTGTTCAATGCTCAAACATAAAGTTTCATTTTATCAGTTGCAGCGACAAAATGGCTCCTCAGTCGTGGAATCACGCTTGAAGCTTTTGATTTATTTATTTCCAGTTTTACCATCGAATAAAAAATGTATTTATTTGTTAGTCCATGCTGTAAATTGGGTGAATGGAAGCCCTTGATGATTAGTCTGCGTATGGGCGGTGTGCTGATACGTTTCTCTCTCAGTCTGTAAAAACGTGCAGCGAAGTGATGAGCAGCACACTGAAAAAAGTGTGAATGCGTACTCTCCATAATGACAGCGTTCAAAGAGCTCAGTGTTAATTTAACATACCTGGTGAACCGCTAACATTTAATAACAATGTTTTGATTCACCTCAGGCACAGGTAATAAAACGCGCGCTCCGCTCTGTTAGCATCTAGCGCAAGGCTTCTTGCATCAGTGGGCACTTAAAGTCTCATTTGATAAGCTCATTTAATGGGGGTGTTTATGGATTCGCTGTTTGGAGTGTAGCTCCGAGGCTATGTCACTGTATACACACTGAGGCACAGAATGAAAACATGCGAAAGCTTCAGTGGCCGGAGTCTCTCTGGCGATCATCCAGAGACGTCTTTACGATGAATCAGTGCAATCCAGCCAAGCGCTAGGACAACATAAACACTCATAAAAGTGTCTGGCAACAGTGTGCAAACACGCTTAAGGTGTAATGTAATTGCTTATATAACCTCTCATAATTATATTGTCCTTGAAATCGTTAATTACCACTTGTGCTTAAATGTAGATTTTCACGAGTAGTTGCCGTACCATATTATATATATCAGATCAAGGTTTTTTTTTAATTAAAACTCTTTACCAGTGATGAGCTGTATTGTGTGTGTGTGTGGTGATGGGGGGGGATCAGCAGGCTTATCTCTGAGCCCTGCAGCCGTATACCGGACAGTGTGTTTCTGTTTGCAGCGAGCAGGTTAGCAGTAATTCCCAGACAAGGTTTTGTGAAGCCTGTAGCCCTTAAATGTTCTCCACACATCAGTGGCTTCGCACAAGTGGGAACTGGCTAACAAAAGGTAGAAAATCTTTAAGACGGAGGAAATACTCAATCACAAACTCGGTGCTCTCCAGTGCCCTCTGGAGAGTAGGAGGGAAACAAATGAGGAGTTAGCGAGGGATGAAAAGAGCAGGAGTGGAAAAGAACTGACTTTTTTTTTTTTTTTCTTCCTCGTGCCTGTCTGCAGGATTAGTTCTGAGGTGATGCATGCTTACTCCCCACCTCTCTCTGTCTCTCTCTCTCTCCACCCTTGCAGAGTTGCGCCGAGCCCACAACTGTGTTTGTTTCACTACAGACTCTTTAACAAGCTCTCGAAATGGTTTTCATAGTGCCTGTGCCAACCAGTGAAACCAAATCTTCTTGTGAAGATTGAAAACACAATTGATTTTGGTGCAGGCTCAGGCTGCCAGCCCACAGCTCTGTTATTCGCTTGCCCCCTCCATGAGCAGTGTCACTGATCTTCTCCGAGCTCAAGATTGATCTCTTGTCTTTCCCTCTTTTTCCCCCCAATAGGTTGGACTCTAAGACTTCGAATCCATCTCTTGTGTCTATACACCTTACATTTTAATCTGCGCGGATCACATCAGCTTCCTCGGTTTGCCGACCTTTCCCTCTATTGTTCTGACGAGATTGAAAAAAAAAAAAAATTGTAATTGCTTCTGACAGCTGTTTCTTAATGCACAGAAGGTTAATATTTTTATTTAAATAGTCTTGAGCACAAGGGACCAGCCCAGACTGTCATCTTAACAGTTGGTGTGTGTGTGTGTGTGTTCTTTAGAAGGAGTTTTGCTATGAGAAAAAAGAAGCCCACTACACACCTCAAAGATTTCTCCTCAGCTCCAGGGGCTGCCGCAAAGCTTTAAAGGCAGCAAAATCACTCGTGGTTATGGGCTCTAAAACTCCAGGAATGAAAGTGAACCGAGCATGCTGTTTGGGGAAAAAGAGACAAATGATTTAATATTCTCCCTGACCTTTGTTTGCTCTGAGTATTGGCAATGTTTCCAAGAGTCAAGGGGGGACGATTTTTAAAACGCCCACTTGAGGATAAGAAGTTAAACGGCTTCTTGGCAGCGATTTCCATTTTAATTCTATCGGCTGTGCTTTTTCTTCCTACCACTTTCCTTTCTAAACGGCTCTAATTCTGAAGCTTGTAGTGCACACCCTGTAATACTGACCATTTGTAACCCAAGTTGTTAGCCGACTGTTGCATTTAAGAGCCTTTTATTTATCAGCGTGCACAGTTTTTATTAAAATAAAGGACAGTTATTTCTGGCATTGAGGCAATTATTTTCACAGCTGCTTTTTTATGTCATTATTAAACACTTAGACTGTACATTTCCAGCAGTACTGTTACATTAGATTGTGTTTTTCTTTGGCTTTGATGCTTTTGTTCTTTGTTCTCTGAAAACTAATAAGCAATAACGTAGAAATCCATGTGTTCATCAGAAAAAGGATGCACTTTTTTTTTTAACCTATCTGGTCTTGATTAAAAAGCTTTTCGACATTCCTTTAAGTTAATCTAACCTGCTAATCTCTCTCTTTACTGATTGCTTTTTCTTCAAAGCGCCTGTGTAGTAAGCTGATTTCATGAACAGTGGAGCCGAACTCTCTTTTAGATGCTACGTATTGTAAATGTGATCTGATTTCTGCCTGCTTCATGAATGACCTGATTTACTTTTAGCACTGAACTGAAACTCAAAATAACTTAATGAGATGTAATTTCAGATTTGGTATGTGATAGGCCCTTGATCACTACATTCCTTGTCAGTGATGGTCAGGTTTCTATCTCTACCAAAACAATGTTATGAAAGTTGGACCTTTTTCTACTCCAGAAACGAAACTAAAACAGTATTCAGGGGTGGATAAATCACTGGCCCGGGATTATGTCCCAGGGCTAGCATGTGTCATTCAGAGTTGCCCAGTGTACAAACAGCTTCAGAAGATTGATCATGTAGTGGTCTAGAGTGTTTTTTTTATTTTTTTTAAAATCTCCATTTCCAGTCAAGCAACCTTTCTAATTGTTGGGTTAAAAAACAATTTTCTTCACTCGATACGTATGTTTATTAGGCATATAATGACGCATATCGTGCAATGATAAATCGCAATAAACATTTATCATGATTCAAATCGGTGAAATAAAAAAATGAATCACAATTATTATCAGACTGTGTAATCTCTTAGTTTTTCCTAGTTGTAATTGCATTGTTTAGACAGCAGAACGGGGCAATAACGTACAATAGCAGGAATTAATGTGACTTCACCCTAGGCGGAAGTAACACATCTCAAATGTTTCGAAAACACCCAAAAAACAGATCTAAAATGGGAAAAAGCTGTTGTGCGAGTGACTGTACAAATAGATTTAACAAGAAATCTGAGTGCTTTTTACAGACTGCCAAAAGCTAAAAAAAAATAATAATAATAATAAAAGAGAGAAGCAAATGCAGGTAGTAAAATGTTCATAACAGTTTATTAACAAAAGGACTATTTGTTATTAACATCTTCATTTTTAATATTTTAGTTAACAGGCTATTATATTTTACTCTACCCTTTACAAATGTGGGTAAATAATTACTGTTGGTTATTAAGAAAATGAAAGCGCAGTTGTTGTTTTTTTTTAATTTCACAAAGTTGATTAAAAAATAGAAAAATAAATGTTGCTTTTTTTGTAATAAAATTTTCTTGTTTTTTTTTTTCAAAAATATGAGAAAATCAAGTTGTGAACCAATATTGTGAATTGAATCGAATCGTAAATTGCGTGAATTGTTAATGCCTGATGTTTATACATAACAGGCTCATGCTCGGTTTATATTTTTCATAGTGGCATGATGCCCCACATTGCTGTAAATTTAGTACGCGTTATTTGTGCCAGAATTCTTCTGTCTGCCAAACTACACATTACTTGAGGACGTAATCTGGTCATTAGTATGTTGTACTTTTTCTAGTTCAGGTCACGATAAGGTAGCTTGCATTGATTGGCAGAAATACTGACAAAAATGACTAAATTTTAGAGCAATGCAACATAACAGATTATATAACTCTTCCCTGCATTTTAAACTAACTGCTCTAGTGAATCATCAGACCAATACTATGGCTTGGGTTGTCCTTCAAAATATTTACTTTCACAACTTTAGTTTCAGACAACGTTTTGCACCCATTCTGGTGCATTTGGCCATGGACTTTGATTTCCCTTGTTTTATCTGCAAAATACATTTGAAATAGGCAACAGAGATGGATGGGCGGTTGGATAGATTGATGGATGGGCACATGGATGGATGGGTGGATATGTGGATGGATGGATGGATGGGCAGATGGATGGATGGGTGGTTGGATAGATTGATGGATGGGCACATGGGTGGATGTGTGGATGGATGGATTGATTGATGGATGGGCGGTTGGATAGATTGATGGATGGGCACATGGATGGATATGTGGATGGATGGATGTGTGGATGGATTGATAGGTAGGTGGATGGGTGCATGGGCGAATGGATGGATGGGCGGATGGATGTGTGGATGGACTGATGGATGGATTGATGGATGCGTGGATGGGCAGATGGATGGGTGGATGGATAGTGAATGGATGAATAAACAGACTGGTAGACTTTGTTGATCCCCCAGGGGAGAATTTAGGGAATAAAACACAAGACAGTCAGAAACACAGAACTCAGTCAGAGTTGCTGCCATCTTGTAAAGGACACAAACATGATGCAATATCAGAGAAATTATCAGGAGAGAAAAAACATCCCTGGGAATATAGTACTCACTTATTTTCTCTGTCAGCTAGTATGTTCCGTATGCATATGTCTCGTCTGTACTATTGCACTTATTTAGCTTGACATGCAGTGACGTCCAAAAGTCAGACCATATTGAAATTATGGGATTATTTTCCATTTAAAATTGGAAATAAACAGAATATTTTAGAATTTTGAAATATTTAAAACAAAGAAAGTTCAATATCTTGAATATCTGTATTAAATTCAGGTTTCTGCACTATTTCTACGTCCCTGTTTAAATGTAACCAATTTTGTGATATTGACCATGTTAACTGCTTTGTACAAAAAGTCAGATTTCCTCATGCATTATCTCTTCCACTGTAGCACGCAGTCAGACGACACTCCAATGGATTTGATCGAAAATGGATCATAAAATTTTCCCCAAACTTGTGGAGTCCATGCCAGCTCATTAAAGCAAAAAGGGGACATACCAAATGCTAAGGAACTGAAATTGATGTACATATTTCAAGTAGAATATTTCAAGATTCTACTTTTCACTCAAGTTGTTGTCACTAATATAATTTGTAATGAAAATTGATGTTTTAATTTAAAAAAACTTGCATTTTCACTAATAGCCTCAGACTTTTGGAGCCCACTGTACATTCAGGTTAACTACGGTAAACTATGTTGTCGTTAATTACATGAGTCTTTGTGAGTCTTGCGATATCTTGTCCATGCAATTTTACTCCCACCTGTTTTATTTATTTAATGCATTTGTTAGACTTTTTTGATTAACTTATTTTAATGTACAACCATTGCTCAAGAGTAATAAGAAAGCAGTTTTTTATTTGTCAGTGTCCCCCATCATTTTATTCTCTTATGTCATATTCTGTCTATATTTTGTCTTTAAAAGTACAATACCCTTTTCAAGAGGACATAAGGTCATTGCTACTTGCCCTGGCTCTACCCTTTATCTAGCTAAATCTTCCAAATGGGATCCCTCTGGATAAGCATGGATTGGCTTGATTGCCTTTGAACTGAGTCATTGGGTAGTGTGTAGATACGGCTCTCTGGCCAGGCACTTGTGTTTAAAGGAGCAGCTATTTTAAGAAGATTGACCATTATTGAAGAGGATTTGCAGGCCCTGCTAACATGAAAGATAGCACACCTGAATCTGGGCTCTATCCGAAGGTGTGCAAGCTATAGATGTTAAGCTGATGGGATGGAGTGTAAAAGTAAAACACTTCTCTCCTGTGTGATTGCGCACATTTGAAGATCTTTCTCAAAGATCTGCCAGGGCTTTTTGGCTCAGCCCCATCGACTGCATTGAGTGACTCTATCAGATTAGCTTCAGATGGTCCCACTGTGGCTGAAGTAGCGTAGATTACGATCTCCTCCAGCACTTCCTTGGCATGGAGTGTGCCAATGAAATCAGCGTGCTCAACTATTAGGATTTAGCAGGGGACATAAAGCCCATTACCAGAGAGACCTTGGCGTTTTCAGTCCTTAGCTCATAGCCACCTGCTCACCTGTGGTAGTGCTCTTGGAGTGGTAATAACGTTGGACTCGGGGGCTTTCTGTGATCTTCCAACCAGAAGGGCATCTTCTGAGACGTGGCTCTGAAATAAAGGTTGACCTGCCAGGTCGCCTCTTGAACAGACACCTCTGCTGTGTCCAGGGCTTCTGGGAGCCTGCCAGTAACTGATATTTCCCAAAGCCTTGTAGGAGTGAAGGCAGCATTTGACTGACAACTTCCTTTCAAGCTGGCTCACTCTTCAAAAAACAAGCAAACAAACAAAAAACCAGTTGGATTAGTGACCTGCATTTCAAACTGCAGATTTTTGTGAACTTTGTTTCTTTTATTGTTTTAACTTTAAAGCCTTCATCTTCCAAGACTCTCATGTCTCACCAACAGAAGTGGTGGATGCAAAAACGAGCATGACTCAGTGTGAAAACAGATAATACGACTTGGGTAAAGGACAAAAAAAGATAAGAGAGAAAATTATAAGCATCTCCTGATTGCGCTAACAGCATGGGGACTGATTTTATGGAGAGCTGCCTGTTCGTTAGCATACTGTCACATAATATGGTGCTAGGATAACAAAAATTGACACAAAACAATATCCCACTGGGATATCTACCTCCTGCGCTCAAAATGTTTCAAAAAACTTGGTAATGGCCTTTTTTTTTTGTCTCTGCTTACTTTGCGTGCTTAGTTGAAGGTAGGGCTGGTGTTTTTTCCATCTGTGGCTTCATGTAAAGCTTTAATGAAGCCTCAATGGTATTGAGCATCATATACAATTACTGCGCTTACATGGCGGAGAACGAGTGTCTAAGTCGCACTTATTGGAGCCCAGAGCGCTGCATGGGGAGCTCTGGTGGAAGTCTGCCAGCGTACGAGAGACGAACACATCAGGAGGAGAAAAAAACCATCACACACACGCACGCTCAATAATTAGACAGAATTCGCTATGAGACGCAGCCTTACTGAAAGGGCATGTCCTTTTAAATGAGTGTCAACAATGGTGGGGTTCTGCCATGTCAGTTTGCTAGATGGAGGAGGAAAGGTAGATAACTGGATGAGGCAGATCAGATAGATAAATAGATCCGCTGTATGCCGGTAGTGTGTGTGTGTGCCAGCAAGCTATCCATGAGCATTCTCGTTGTGAGTCAAGCACACAAGGAAACATTGAAGGACTTGCCAAGATGCAGTCCTAATTAACTGAAATGCCAACGTTTACCCACTTTTTTTTTTTCCCCACAACAAACTTTCAAATCATCTCTAGGGGGCTCGGCGGCCACCACTGATGAGACGTCGGCGTACCTGCCACAGAGGAATGCTTTAAGCTTTGGAATACACAATAGGGAAGATGGGTTCATTCTCTAAAGAGATAGCTCCTGCAGTGTAGTGTAGCGAGAAGGCAAGGTCAACCAGCTCCTCATATCATGTTCCTATTCACAGTGGGCGTCTCGTACAGCAGGGATGCTATCCCCTCTTGTTGCTTGAATGATTAGAGAGGAGGAGGTGAGAAATAAAAGAAAGAACAATAGCTCGCTTTGGGTGCTGTTTATTTTTAAGGAGCGACATACAAACCTGAGAAGGCTTTCTACATCTTGGCATGAGGTATACGGTGCACCTTGTAAAGAAATTCCTAACAATGCTTCTTCGTATTAAGCTGTTAAAAATACCTTGACAAAAGGCAGCGTATCTCCCGTCACACTAATGATATATAACTGTTTATAAGGAACCGTATTGTGTATGACAGTTCAGGAAATGATACTTCCATGGTATCATAGCAGCTCAAGCTTTGAGCCAGAGCACACACTTGGTTGGCTCCATTCCCAGACAGCGGAGATCCTTGGAAATTAAAAACATTCACAATCCATTAAAATAAATACTATTTTGGGGACTGATTTATCCTTCCCAGAAGGTTTCGAACAAGAGCAACTTAGCCCTATAAATGTCACCTTGAACAGATTAAGAGAAAGATGGACTGTACCTGTTTGCACTGATTGTGAGTCAGTCTTATATTTCTGGCTGTCCTGGTAAACATTATCAGGGCCGTGGAGAGGAAGTGGAGACGTGAAATGCCTCAGTTGCCCCCTTGCAGGCTCAAAGGAAAGATAGATTGTCAATTTGCCTGACGCCAGTGAAGAGCTGACCAATCCATCTGCGCCGTAGGCTCAAGAGCACAATTCCACAATGAGGGAATGAAAGATGAACCTCGTTCAAAATGAGCGGAACAAAGCGGACATGAGTTCTAATTTCCCTCCGCAGCAGGTGGTTGTCATCCGTCGTTCCAAACAGCTGGCTGGAGGCGGGTGAGAGAGGAGGCCGGGGCTTAGTGTCCCCATCAGCCGTCTTAATGACAGCATTCAACATTCTGTCCTCGAAACTGCACCATCACTCACAGATGTTCAGAGCATTCCCCTGAAGTGCTGACCTCCATATTAGAGTCACCAAATAAAATAAAACAAGTAATTAGATACAATTGTTGTCAATGTATTGGGACTTAAAGGGTACCTGTACAGCATTTAAACATGATCGGTATCAATAGTACAAACCCTAAATATAATAATGCACACAAGTCCAGCCACCTGATTAAGTCAAGTTTATTTTTATAGCGCTTTTAACAATATACATTGTCGCAAAGCAGTTTTACAGAATTTAAATGACTTTAAACATGAGCTAATTTTATCCCTAATCCACCCCCAATGAGCACGCCTGTGGCAACGGTGGCAAGGAAAAACTCCCTCAGACGACATGAGGAAGAAACCTCGAGAGGAACCAGACTCAAA
>JAOANJ010000009.1:16995349-17008082 GCA_026413345.1 Ariopsis seemanni | reverse complement strand
GGCGACTTGTCCAGGGTGTACCCCGCCTTTCGCCCGTAGTCAGCTGGGATAGGCTCCAGCTTGCCCATGACCCTGCAGAACAGGATAAAGCGGCTAGAGATAATGAGATGAGATGACAAATGGGGGTACAGTCGGAGTCCTTTTCTGTCCCCCAAGGTACAAGCTACACTAATGTACCTCCTAGGGCTCATTATTATAGACCTCAAGTTAACTTTGTGTACCTTTTTAGGTAAGGTACACGTGAGCCATCCTTGGCCAATCCCTGCATGGGAACTTTTTGATGAGGGATATAATACAATATAGGAGAACCAGAGTGTATCAGAGTAAAACGATGGTTTAGAGCAATATAGTAAAAGCATACTGTACTACAGTAAAACCACAGCATAGTACAACATAATAGAACTAGATCGTACCATAGTATAGCAATAGTAGAGTACAGTATAGTATAACCATAGTGTTTTATAGCAAACTAATAGTATGATACAGTATAGTGGAACTAAGGTGTCCCATAGTACAGCACAATATAGTATAACTATAGTGTTCCATAGTAAAACCATAGTATAGTGCTGTAATTGCATTATATTACAGTGCATATTACATTACAGGCATTTAGCAGATGCTTTTATCCAGAGTGACATACAACACACCCAGAGCAGCCTGGGGAGCAGTTGGGGGTTAGATGCTTTGCTCAAGGACACTTCAGCCATTCCTGTTGGTCCAGGGAATTGAACCGGTGGCCATTTGGTGCCAAAGCTGCTTCTCTAACCTTTAGGCCATGGCTTCCCCCTACTGTACTGTACTGTACATACTATGGTAATAAAACCATAGTAAGTACAATATAGCAGAACCAAACTATATCATACTAAAACCCTAGTACAGTACAATAGAGAAGCATTATTATTGTGTACTATCGTAAAACCATTATATAGCATAGTATACTGGATATTTTGCATACTATAATAAAACTATAGTAGAGAACAATGTGACCGCGAGTTGGCCTAGTGGTTAACGTGTCTGCCTCTTGACCGGGAGATCGCGAGTTCTACTTGTGGTCGGGTCGTACCAAAGACCATCATAAAAATGGTGCCTACTACCATCTGGCAAGGCATGCTGCAATATAGATGAGAGTAGGGAAGTCAAACTCTCACGGTTACCAGAGGACTAGCCCCCCACTGTAACCCTAGCTGTATAGACGAGAGGCTGAGAGCTATCGAAACAGAGATTGGCGCCGCACCCTTGCGCCTCAAAAGAGCTGGTTAGTACTGGGACAGGAAGACCAGATCCTGGCATGGAAGGGACTTTGACTTGACTTGACAGACACTGAAAAGTCCAGTGTTTAAAAATTACTGATTAGTAAATTCTCTCTTTTTTTTCCAGTTACATATGAGTCAGTTTAACAAAAACAAGATCACATGAGATTACAATAGATAAGGATTGAAGGAAACTTTCATTAAACACCATTAAATTTAAATATGTGTGCAGGACAATCCCACTAAAGTGTTTTAGGAACCAAAAGTTCAACATTTTTGACTGGCCAAGTCAGTCACCTGACCCAAACCTCACTTCTTACTCTTGATTCAATGTATCATTATGATTTTAATAGAAGTTAGCTACAGCTAGCTATTTTGAATCTCTTTTGAAATGCTTTAGTGGCTCATCTAAAACCATACACTGGTACACGTGCATGCTTGATGCTTGGGAAAGTTGTGAGATGCCAGTAGAGACGCCTTCTTATCCTGCTTTCAACAGCGCTGTTCATTAACAATAGTCAAAGCTTTACTGCCTGTCACAACTAAGAAGGAAGGGGGAATGTTAAGGCAAGAGTGGAACAGACTTGACCTTGGGAACAAGAACAATGTTGCACAAAGATGTTTTCAACTACAATGAAAAAGGAAGTCAACTTATCAACGCCTTCATTTTGTATGCTGAGCATTGCCTTTTGTGTTTTGGGAATTTAAATACATCAAGTAGACTGTAGTCCTGACCTTTGTGTGTGTGTGTGTGTGTGTGAGAGAGAGAGAGAGAGAGAGAGAGAGAGAGAGAGAGAGTGTTAATATGCTTAGTCACTTACCTTTAGGTCTTTTGCACAGAGGAATTCACTTTGAATAAACTATGCCTCTCGCTGAAAGAAATTCAGAGAAATTTTAAACATCTTTTAGTCAGTGTTCAGATTTTGTCAAAAATCCAGGGTTTCCCCTGGGAGTCACTGCCAGACAATGACACAGATAAGAGCTATGCCACTATAAGTTTTTTATAATCTTCAGTGCCATACTTAGTTAAACAGTCTGAGACAGGCCATTCATTCATTCATCTTCAGCAACCACTCCATCCACTAGTACTGTTTTAATAATCAAAACAGTTGATTTAAACTGAGATTCTGGTATAAATAACTAAGTTATATGTGAAAAGTGAATAAAGTACATCCTGTAGGCTCTATAGTCACATATGAAGAAGTTCTGTCAATCAAGGAACCATCACAGATGGCTCCAGCAGGCAAGCTGGAGCCTATTCCAGCTGACTATGGGCGAGAGGCAGGGTACACCCTGGACAAGTCACCAGATCATCACAGGGCTTACACAGAGATACAAACAACCATTCACACTCAATTTAGAGTCACCAGTTAACGTAACCTGCATGTCTTTGGACTGTGGGGGAAACCTGAGCACCTGGAGGAAACCCATGCGGACACGGGGAGAACATGCAAACTCCACACAGAAAGGCTCCCGTCGGCCGCCGGACTCGAACCCAGGACCTTCTTGCTGTGAGGCGACAGCGCTAACCACTAAACCACCGTGCCGCCCAGTTTAGTTACGATGTTGTATTTATTTATTTATTTATTTCCCCCCATAGTATGGTTTTGTATTAGTATAGTACCGTATAAGACATTATGTTGGTACTCTTGGGATCTAATATGGAGTTAGCTATTTGAGAAAACTAGGTCCTGCTGTCCTTTATAAAGATCTAACTTTCGATAAAGACCTGCTTTTTAGTACCACATAACAAACAGTCATGTCAGATTGTGTGAACGTCACTGTAATGACATCATTATTACAAAGTGACATGGTGGCTTCATACATCACTGTGAAAAATATGACATAAAACCTGACTTTATTGTGAGCTTCCTATTATCTGGACTTGATAATATTACAATATGTACAATATTATATCATATAATGTTATATCAGACCTGAACTTGTGCTTGTGAAATGCACCCAAGGTGTGCAATACAATTTTGGACAATACTGAAATAAATTAGAGCTCAGACATGAGCCAACACCAATGTTCTTTTTGACCCGAGTAATAATATACAGCGCGCGCACACAGAGAAAACAAGTGCACTGTAGCAAGTTCACACATCTGACGCATTGATGTGTAAATGCAAGTGTGATGCCAGTGATGAGAAACACTGTTATTATTTGGGCGATATCAAGAGAGATTATGGTTTTTTTTTAGACTTTTCATCAACAATTGTTCATTCTTGGTCTTGTGTATTAACTGCCAATATATAATAGAGAGGCATAACTGTACATTACGCCTCCATCTCGCGTTCTCTTGTCCCCATGGAAATAATCAGCAGCTCACTGTGTTCCTTAGCTAAACACAGTTTTCTGTTCAAACTTGCGAATGCGTCATTCTGTTTGTGAGCTGTGAATATATTTATTGTTTGAGTCTTACAATAATTTATACAGCAGTTTAGAATTTTTCGGTTTATTTGATGAGAAACCAATAAAACCCCAGAGCGGCTCAAAATTGTTTCCGAAATCACTTTCTCCGCAAATGAGTTGTTGCGACTTCAGACTTTAAAAAAAATAAATAAAAAGTCACACACTGGCTATGATTTTGAATTTACAGTTTTTACAGAATGACTGATGGATTTGTCTTCTTGGATTTAAAAACAAAACAAAACGTATACCTGTAATTTACATTTCATATTGTTTACCGTTTATGAAAAGAGACAAAGGCATGAAAAGGATCTACTTAGTACAAGCATGAAAGGCAGAAAACAAAATGCTGGGCAGGAAGCGAGGCAGCGATGTGCTGTGTGCGTTCGGTGAGAATGCTGGTATTTCCATCCTGTTAGTGACTGAATAATCGCATGTTGCCAGAGCGTGCCAGGCCTGAATGTGACCTTTCTGAGGCTTGGAATACATATACATGCTCTGTGGCGGATAGATTTCATTCTGCACATCTTTTATATTCTAATTTACTGGCAATTTATGCATGCCATGGGAGAGCACTGTCACTGAAGCCTCTCAGATTTGGCATTTGGAACATTAAACACAATGGCCTGCATAAAAACGGGACTTGTTAAGAGAGACGGATTTGAGGGGGAGAGAAAGAGAGCGACATTTCTCTCGGAGAGAGTGTTTTCTCCTCACTAATCTGGTTCTCATGGTTCAGAAGCTGAGCTTTAGCCTCCATCATCCCACTGTCACCTGATTCAACGCAGTGACTGAGTGTTTCTCTGCGTGTGATGCTTCTCACCTCCGTCTGCCCCTTCTGCTCCTCCTGCTGCCCTCTGACACACTGCCGGAGCCTCACAACTCTCAGATTGGCCTCCAAGCTGCACTGTTCTGTATGGATGCATTTACATCAGCAGCCTATAAACCTCAGGACAGCAGTGGTTGTGTTTACGTGCAACAATATTCATCAGCGAGCATGAATTCAGTTCAGCTGCAGATTCTCAAGAAACTTTTGCGGAGAAACAGTCCGTGAAATGCATGCCACCTGTGAACCTGAGCAAACGTATGCCCATGAGAGGCTAAGTAGTTTGAATCTTTAACATTTTAAGTAATGTCAGAAAAATCTGAACAGCATCTTGCATCTTTCTACTTGGAAAAGTTAGTTGGCTTCCCAGTTATGTTTTAAAAATGCACATTGACTTTATCCCGGTGTTAGTTAGCATGTGCCGTGGCATTAGTGTTATGGTTATACACATGGTGGTGAAAAGAAAAAAAAAAAAAAAAACCTTATTAAAATCACAATCTTAATTTGTTTCTCAGTGAAATTTGATGCAGAAACAGCGTCGATTTTGCAGCCGTAGCGTAAAACAAAGTGCTGCTATTCCCCATTATTTGCCGTCTGTCCCCATTATTTTTTGCTATTGCTGCTATTCCCCATTATTTTTGCCCATTATTAGTCTCTCAGTCATGGATGGCTGTTCTATCGTCAGGGTTAAGAACTCATGATCTCCTGACAACAGGACGAAAGCTGCTTAGGAGCCCCCTAAATTGCAGTTATTTTGCTTTGCAGAATTTAGGCTGCTGCAGTGCGAACGCTGTAATAAGTTAGTAGATCAGCCATTCACATTCGCAGTCATCTTGCTCGGAAAATATATCGACAGCTTTGGTCTTCCACTGTTATGTAAGTATTTAATAAATACAGTACCAGTCAAAAGTTTCGACACCTCTACTCATTCATAGGTTTTTCTGTATTTTGACTATTTTCTACATTGTAGAACACTACTGAAGACATCACAACTATGAAATAACATCTGGAACGGATATGGAATTATGCAGTAAACAAAAAAGTGTTTAAAAAACACCCCAAAACTGTTTCATAGTTTAGATTCTTCAAAGTAGTCACCGTTTCCCTTGATGACGCTTTGCACACTATTGGCATTATCTTAACCAGCTTCATGAGGGAGTCACCTGGAACGCTTTTCAATTAACAGGTGCCTCGTTCTTGCCTTCTTAAAGTGTTTGAGATCAAACAGTAAATAAAAAATAATACAGTAAATAACCCTATTCCACAACTGTAGTAATCCATATTAGGTCAAGAACCGCTCAACTAAGTAAAGAGAAACGACATCCATCATTACTTTAAAACATGAATAAGTGTCTTTTAATTAATAAATATAAAGAAAAAACATTGCATTAGAAGGTGTGTCCAAACTTTTGACTGGTACTGTATGTAAAATAAAATGTTCAAATATGACTGTAGTCCTAAACTATAACTTTGGGAGTTTTCTAGTCAAGGAGTAGGGTTGTAGAAAATGCACCTTGTTTGCTCACAAAGTTTGGGAACTGCTACACAAATGCTTTAGATTTATGCCTGCATCAGAAGCTTGAATGTGTCAGTCATGCTTACAGGCATGTTGTTTGAATTGTTATGCTTTTGCTAGCTCGAGACTAGTAGATCATGAGAAACGGTTCACATACTACCTACAAAACAGACACTATAAAGCAACTAAAGAGAAAGACGGAGAAAAATGAAACGTGCACAGGTAAGAGGGCCGATATAAAGACGAGGATATTGTTGACAGTAACCACCCTGAAGCAAGAGGAGGTGTTTGAAGAATGGATCACTGCCACACAACACTGTCCAAATAAAACTAGTCTTATCATCATCATCATGTTAACATTAACACATGCAGGAATAAACAAATCACATATGAACATCTCTATACACAGTCATCACACTCAGCACACACTCACAGTGACCCACAGCAGTGTGATTGTACACAGCTATTCACATTTACTCTATGGAACTCGACTTTACACAAACAATTAAGTGCGTGCGTATACACACACACACACACACACACAACTTGCCTTTTCAATTTGAATCCCATGACACCTCTAGCTGTGTTTTGTATTCTATGTGATGCATCCTTGGCAGAATTTAATATTAAATCTGTCTTATAAAATGACTAGTCTCATCATTTTTACGCCACAAGCCCAATGAGCAGAGTTGCATCTGATAAAATGGAAAAACTTTGCTTTCATATGTGCCTACATAGCCCAAATTTGAGCTACATATCTACTGAAAAAATTCTGGAACAGCAATGTTTGCATTCTATTTGAATTGCAAAAAGTTAGCGTTTTAAACTGTTGCTGAGGCAGTATGTGTGAACGTGCCAATTGGAGCTGTGGCTGGATAACCACTTTAAATAAACCTCCTATCCACATCTTCCGCTCATGGAAGAAGACGTGTGAGCATATGTGTTGCACAGTAAACACTTTTGTAAGTGTGCTACTCTTGGAAACTGAAATTTAATAAGCATCAGCACATGCTGTACTAAGCACAACAATAAGACACTCACTGCGCCTGTCTCTTCCCTTCCCTCCTCTTGCTCCCTTGCCTCACCACTTTGTTTGCTGAATTTGCAGCATCTGTAAGCCAGAGCATCACAAATTCCACTGTCATGGGCCTGTCTATCAAATATACATGCGTATGCACACACACACCGTTCTGACAAGCCATCCAAGGGAAGACAGAGGCATGACAATCTCTGCACACAGACACACCAACACAAAGAGATGCCTTTTTACATGGAATGCAAATAGATGTTGTGCGTTCTCTCATAAGCCACTCATATTATCTCGTATCTCTCATAAAGCACTCATCGTGCATACACACATGCACACGCGTGCGCACACACACACAGAGCCAGGAAATCCCATACGTACTTTGTACCACCGTCTCACCAGAGAGAGGGAGAGTGGTGTTTAAAGGCCCTTTGATACACCTACACACAAACACACTCACACTTATTCTCCTCTTTCTCTCCATTTTCTCTTCACCTCCTGCCTCCATCACTCCCACACTCCACTTACACTCCCCTGTGTTTGCCCCGTCCCTGTCTTTCATACAGAGATATCCATTTATATCATCTGTTTTTGTTGATAACCACCATCCCTCACTCTCTCTCTCTCTCTCTCTCTCACTGGAGAGAGAGAGAGAGAGAGAGATGCAAATGGGGAAAACAAACAAAAAGAGCAAACTAATGCTGAAAAAAAAACAGAGGGGGAGAAAACCAATAAACAAGAGCAAGAAAGGAGAATTGAAATAGCATGTAAAGGAAGGAATGGTACAAGTCCAATTCCAAAAAAGTTGGGACGTTGTGTAAACTGTAAATAAAAAAGAGAATGCAATGAATTGCAAATCATGGACATCCTATATTTCATTGAAAATAGGACAAAGACAACATATCAAATGTTGAAACTGAGAAATTTTTATTGTTGCTTGAAAGTTACAGTACCAGTCAAAAGTTTGGACACACCTTCTAATTCAGTGTTTTTTTTTCTTAATTGTTATGAATTAAAAGACACTTCATGTCTTAAAGTAATGATGGATGTTGTTTCTCTTTACTTAGTTGAGCGGTTCTTGACATAATGTGGATTACTATAGTTGTGGAATAGGGCTATTTACTGTATTTTTATAATTTACTATTTACAGTTTGATCTCAAACACATTAAGAAGGCCAGAAATTCCACTAATAAGCATAAGGATAAGCAGAATGATGTTGACAGCAGTATTAGGACGAACATGGAAGCTTTGGAAACTTCAACTCTGTTTGAGCAGATTGTCCAGATGTCCTCATGAGATAGCTGGAAGTACTAAAGCACTGCTACACCATTTGCTTGAGGTAGAGATTAATTCTGTCTGACGCTACTACGAGTGGGCAGTCAAATGGCATTGTGGGTAATGGAGCAATCTGTTAACCATAGAGAAAAATCCTACGTCCACATTAATACGTTTTTGTTTTAGAACGCTCTTCCATACTAACATGCCTGAAAATGCATATCAAATGACCATTCACGTACTCTGAGCATGCATGTGCTGGTATAAACAGCTGATGCCAGTTATTTTCTTCCTGAAAAGGGTCACGCGATAGGATTCTGACTAATCACGGAAGGATACGTCGTGACTGATGAAACCCAATCAGGATGTGAAGATGGGTGTCTGCTAGTGTTATATTCAAGACCACCTACACCAAGACCAAGTCATGACCAAGACCAAGGCAGGGTGAGACTGAGTGAAGACCGAGTCAAGACCAGGACCACACCAGTGTGTGTGAAGGGGTTGGGGCGGGGTGACGGCGATTAACAGTAATGAAAATTTCGAATAACGTTATTGGTTGCATTTGAAGCAGGAAGTTTTACATCCAATCACAGTAATGATGTGAACAAATAAATCAGACAATGCACAGGCAATTTAGTGATACCCCCACGGTTATGGTCTTGACCGGTCTTGATATAAAATTCCGAGCTTCTATGTCTGAGACCGAGACAAGACCAGTCAATTCCGAGATGAGACAGAGACCTCCAAAAAGTGGTCTTGGGCTCAAGACCGGTCTCGAGTACTACAACACTAGTGTCTGCATCATCATTTCCAAACAGCTCTGTTTTTGCCAGTCGACACTAAAACGTGAGCTTGGAGTTTTCAATCTAAAACGATGCCAGAGGTGTTTCTAAAACTCCGTATTAGTGTGATCGCCAGGCATAAACATGATAAAAGTGATGCATTTTAAAACTAAAACGTATTAATGTGGACGTAGCCTAAGAGGGACATTTGCAGTTTTCTTCAGTGTGTAGGTGTCAACCAAGCACTCCTATCCTATCATCCTGCCATCCAGGCCCTCAGACCCCTCCTCCCATGAGATCAGCTGGTACCGGTAGTCCCTCAGCTAGCTTGCTGCTTTCATATTGTGACCAAGCACATTTCTCCAGCCCCTTGAAAACAAATATTTAGTGAGACGAAAAGATGTACAGGCAGAGAAAGGACCTAGAGACAGAATAACTTTGGGAGGCAGCAGGTTAAAACGGGGTTACTGAACATCATTTGTCAGGAGTGACAATATGAAACATTAGAACCAGATGATGTATGAGACTTAAACCAAAATATCACTTCTTGTTGACTGCATGACCTCAAATCTTCTTGATAAAAGTGGCCGAGACAAAAGCAAAAGCGATTTTTTTTCTTCTCTCTTAGGAGAGTTGCCATTTTAGGAAATGGAATTTATAAAGTAGAAGCATGCACTCACCTGCCCTGGACCTAACCAACACAGCCATATCTACTGCCTCAGGTACGTACACACACACACAGAGACAGACACCCTCATACATACATTCTCACACACAGGTGCAGGACGACAAACATTCTCACTTTTGATAACATCAGTCTGGACCAAACTCTATCTACATGACCCTAAGCTCACAGAAGCACTGGGGAATTCCACAGGAACCATGAATGGGTTCCCAGCCATCCTTCTTCTACTCGCAAATTCTACTTAATGGTTTAATTGCACAGCTTTGCCTCAGCAATGCACACAGACTTTCCAAAACACAGAACAGCAAAGCCGAGAAGCATCCAAACACATCCGGGGGGAAAATGGCACTGTAGTTGAGTTACAAAAGCAAGATGTACTTTGTCTGGGAACCTTATGAAAATTAAAATACTGATGCTGTAACTGTTCTAGAAAAGAAGACACCCTCAATCACAGCAGTCCAGTTTGCACAGGTCTTAATTATGCATTAATGTTTAAAGGACCTAGAGATATTGTGATTTTATATGTATAAAATCATCTCTAATATCTCAGAAAAGTGACATAGTTTATCGTCATCACTGCCAAATCATGTTTGGTTGACTTGGCCAGAATTGCAGCAGTAGGGTGGCCGGTTCCTTTCTGCACACTCGCACCTATGGGCAATTTAGAGTAGTCAGTTTACCTAACTGCATGTCTTTGGACTGTGGGGGAAACACAGGGAGAACATGCAAACTCCACACAGAAAGGCCCCTATCAGCCACTGGGCTCAAACCCAGAACCTTCTTGCTGTGAGGTGACAGTGCTAACCACTGCACCCACATAGTTTATCACAATATTGATATTATGTCATCATATTGCCCAGCGCTAGGGTTTTGTTTTGTTTTTTGGCATGTTTTCTGCAAATAACAGCACTTCAGTTCGACAACTTAAATATACAAGAGTGCTCTGAGAGCATAATATCCCCCGCTGGCAACTATGCCATAACTCTGGTAAAATGCGACTGAATTGAACGAAATTGCAATCTGTGTATTACTGACATATAACAAAGAATCCTGTCAAGTTTCGTGAAATTCTTCCAAAAATTGTGAGAGGAGTTGATTTCAGAAGGTGAGCACCTTTCCTGGGACGGACATCACCATGACATAATCCCCCTTCGGGCCTTTCGGCCAGCGGTGGATAATAATACAATCAAATTTATGGCCAGAGGAAATAGTGTTATTACTTTGTCATAACATTGTCATAAGTCTTCATGAACCTCTCAATCAGTTAAAGTAAGCTTGGGTTACTTGAGGGTCAGAGAAAATACTGTCTACATAGTGTGATGTGAGTGTTAATAAGTCTTCATGAGAACATAAACAGCTAAACTAAACTATTCATTAACATTTTAAGTATACATAGCGCTGTCATTACAGTGTCATAACAGCGTTATAAGCCATTATTAGGCAATTATGTTCACTTTAGTTAAAGTTGACATAAATTATACACTATAACTGTCATCATTATGCCATAATGCTGTGATTAGTCTTCATTAAACTGTTACTCACTTTACGTAGGAACCAGAGGAAATATACATCGCTATGTCATTTCTGTATCATAGCATTGTTAATAAGTCTTAATAAACTCCTACTCCTCTTACATCAGAGCCAGAAAACACACAGGTCTGCGATTGTCACAACTTAATTAAACTCACTATACCAAACTCACTGTCATTACAGTGTCACAACACTGTTATAAAGTCTTCAATAACCTGTTACTCACTTTAATGTAGGAACCAGAGAAAAATATACAATCGCTCTGTCATTATTGTATCATAGCAAAGTCTGAACGAATAAACTCCTATTCCTCTTACACCAGAGCCAGAAATCACACACAGGTCTGTGAATCATGTCACAACATTGTTATAAGACTTAATAAACCTCTTTTGCTCACTATAAGTCATTACAATACTGTTATAAGTCTTCATTAAAATCTTAACGGGTATAATTAAGCTTGTGTAACTTCAGAGCCAGAGAAAACATGCACAGCTCTGTCGTTAGGTGGTTATAAGTCAGAGGAAATACACGCGTTATTACAGTGTCATTATAGCATTGCCGTAAGGACTCTTCGTAACACTTCTAACCAGATAGATCAGAGAAATACAATACAGAGGTACAAAGAAGTCAACTGTCACGATGACAACGACTACGACTGTATGTTAATACATAAGCGCTATGTCACTTGACTTAGGCGTTATGTCACTTTGACCTGAAGCAGTGTGTTTGATGATCAAACTGAATACTGGAATCTTTATTGAGGCTTTAGACATATGGTGGCAATTCGTCATCTCTTAGGGCTTATGTATGTGTTATGTAGCCTTATGAACACTTCATCAGGTTCAGCATGAACTCCAGAGTGAGAAAGTTCAGATACAATCTGAAGAATTCTCCAAACACAAAATGCTCAAACTATCTCATTTTCATCAACTGTGACTCAGTGATACAATCAGGAACGCTTGGTTTCGACACGCTCCGAAAGAGAAGGGATTTTTACCCAAAACTATAAATAATGTCTGTTTAGATGGAAACTCACAGCTGGTCATGGTTCTGGAAGATTCTTTTGTATTTTTTTTTTTCCTGTGCTGTTCTGGTTTTCCCCAGTGCCCACCTGTGCATTTCACTCGAAAACGGTCTCACTTTCTATGGAAGCACACTTTCCATTTCACTTCACACGTTGACGGAAAGATGACTTTTTAACCCGCAGCGCTCTGCCTACGCGTTAATAGATCACAGCTTAGCATTTTAACGACATCAGAAATCTGATCGTGGCCCAGTTTCCAGACGCACTGCGTGAACTTTCATAGCCAAAAGAGATTAAAAAAAATATATATATATATATATATATATATATATATATATATAATGTAAATATGTAAGAGCTGGATTATACTACCTGTAGTTTATCCTGAATCTCTAAAAATGACAT
>JAOANJ010000009.1:16957716-16973036 GCA_026413345.1 Ariopsis seemanni | reverse complement strand
ACTGGCTGGTCGAACATTTGCTTATCCATGGAAATTCATTCTCCCATGCAACCTGGTATTTGCATTCATATTTTTGCTGTTTGGTATTTGGTTTAGTGGCCATGATGAATGACTGCTTGTAAAAAATGTCGGACAGCCTGGGCGAATCTGACTGTCGTTCTGTTTGTTGATTGGTTAAAAATCAGTTGACCTCAGCAGTGTTTCTCATACGATTCTGATTAGACATAATTGGGAGTATTTTTAACTTGGCAGTAGGGATTTCCCAAAGCCGGGAGATTATCCAGTTTTTAACAAATATGATCGGGAGGCAGAGGCTAAAATCGGGAGCCTCCCGCCGAAATCGGGAGGGTTGGCAAGTATGCCTACAGTCAATTTAGAGCCACCAATTAACCTAACCTGCATGCCTTTGGACTGTGGGGGAAACCCATGCAGACACAGGGAGAACATGCAAACTCCACACCGAAGGCCCTCATCAGCCACTGGGCTCGAACCCAGGACCTTCTTGCTGTGAGGTGACAGTGCTAACCACTACACCATCGTGCCACCCCTTAGACCAAAGTCATATAAATAAAAATTTATGGTGAACGTAAGAAATACCATTACCGACTTGCTCAACTAAGACTGATTTGACTTCACTGATTGTGGACTGACTCTCATTAAAACAGGATGGATGTTATAACTTATGCAACATACATGTACATGGATGCATTTTCACTGATAAAACGTAAAAGGCTCATTAAATAATCAGATGAACGAAGACAATCACATTCTGAAGCAAATTAAATCATCTTATACTGGTTAATTTTTTTAAACTGGTTGTTTGGGGAAAACAAACACTACCACAAAGAATTGGCCAGGACTGGAACAATTTGCCAAGGGACCTACATTCAGTTAAAAATTAGCATATTTTTAAATCGAAAGTTAACGATTATTTAACTTTTTAATTGTAATATTTGATTTGTAAATAGTATTTTTTTAAATATTTGTGTTATTTGTGAATATTTATTTATTTATTTATTTTTTGTAATTATTGTGATGTTTTATACACAGGACCTCATTGAAAATCACGCTATGTGACATGAGCTTCCTGAATAAATATTACAGCACTAGTTATGCATCACGGACCCCTGGGGGTCCCCGGACCCCACTTTCCGTGCACCATTGTATTAGAAGAACAAACCAATGACAGGACAGCAGAGGAGATGAGAGAAACAAAAGCATGTGTTAAATGTAAATAAAAACACATGACGTGAATTCAAAATAAAATGACATGAAAGCAGTGCTCGTCACCCTCATCTGAACACAAACCGCGAGTAGGGTGTTGATGGATGAAATCATGACACCTACATGCAATATTAATAAAAAAAAAATTTGTTGAAGCTGATGAAATCCTAACATAAAAGAAACATTTGCACAAAATTATTTATATATTCACATATAAGTCAGAAAACTGGGTTGTTTTTTTTTTTTTAAACAGCCTTGCAGTGCAAAGCATTACATTTCTTACTTTGTCGCATCTTAGATCATCATTAAAATATTCAGATGATCTAACAGAAAGACAGGGAATGCGCTGAAAGACTAATAAAGTAATAAAGCATAATAGAACGTTAACTGTATAATTTGCATAAGGTTGTTGTGCAGTCTGTCTTCAGACGTGTCAGGAGTAGGATCAGGGATTGACTCGAATAGTCTAGAGGAGTGAATGATAATAGAGGAGGGAAAGACAGAGCACGAGGAGCTGTGCGATTTCGTAAACTGCCAACGGAAAGTGTTTTAACATTCCAAGTTATTTATTTTTTTATTTATTTCAATCATCTTTGTTTTATCATCAGAAATCCCCTGGACATCCAGATGCACAATCTCTTAAAGTTCACGAGGCTAATTAAAGCACAGCCAAGCTTCTGGTCTATTAGTTCTTCAGAGCTAAGATGCAGAATATGAGATGATGCTTTTTGTTTTTAACAGAGCCTATAGAATTGACTCACCTCTGTTTCTGTAGGCTGTTTTCATGCATGGTCCACGTTCTTTCTGGATGCCGAGAGAGTAAAAATAATGCTCAGAATGCGGAGATATGAGGCTCAGTCTTGGTTTGAATCTATTAGCTAAAGCAAATAACTAGCATAAGACTGGCGGGCAATGGAGATGGTCCCATGGGAATACCATTTGTTGAGTGATCTGTGTAGTGATGTAGTAAGTCAAGTGGTTAGCACTGTCTTTCAAACCTGATTAAACCATCCAGAATCCTGGATGGAGGACGATTTTCCTGACACCTGCCATTTGTTCATGTGGACCCCCTTCAGCCTCTTGTTCTCTTGCACCCCACAGATGGATGACTTTTCCATATTCCCCTGTTTCTGTTTACACATGTTTCCATTGCTCTTTTGCACATCTCTCAGTGGCCCACACTATATGTCAGAGCCACGTCCTGCTGGGATGATGCTGTGGAAGCATTGGCTAGGGGGTCTGCCAAACCCCGGCAGTGGTGGGTTTGCCTGCAGGTGCAGCTCTCAGTGGAAGGTCCCTGAGGTGAAAGGGCCCTGTTCTAATCATGACACCATCTGTTGGAGAGAAGGTTACACCAGCACCACACTGATGTCACTCAGCTCCGCTCCATTCCCTCTTGTCATTCTCTGTACATCTCTCTCTCTCTCTCTCTCTCTCTCTCTCTGTCTGTCTTCATTGGCTGCCAGAATGACAGGCAGCTGGTAGTCCTTTAAAGCAGCCAGAGGGCAGAGCTCTGCAGCTTCTTGCCCCCGACTCTGTGCCATCTGGGTCCTGCTGGCTGGGAGAAGAGCACGACTCCTGGGAATTGGAGGAGAAGGTTGGATCTCCTGACGTGGAGGATGTAGCTACAGGTTTTGTGATAACCTTCTAAACAAAGATGCTTACATTAAAGCTCATGCATTAATTTACAAACCAGCAAAGCATATTTTATTATTGGGGTATATTTATCCCAAAACCAGAGGTGCCGACATCTACGGTTTAGTCATAGCATTTACAATTTTGACCTTTTGTTCTGGAGAAATTAGGCTTTTCTACTTTTTCAACTAAAGCAGCAATCAGCCTCAATGTGAATACAGTTCACCTGGCAGAAATCCAGTGGAATGAAAGGGAAAGGACGTGAGACATGGGACTGCTTGACTTTATAGCACACAGTTACGGATGAGTAATGACTCGTAATCGCACTTTCCGGTGTCACCCATGTCACCTCAAGAGTTTTTTCTTGCCACCGTTGCCTCTGGCTTGCTCATTAGGGATAAATCTAAATCTCTATCGGGATTTCTGTAAAGCTAGCTCTGCATGCTTTCTGACAGTGCCCATTATTAAAAGTGCTATATAAATAAATTTGAATTGAATTGAATTGAAAGACGTACACTTGCTTCTGGTAACGGTTACTGTCCCTTCATGCCGACTTACCTCGGGAACGCTGATGCATAAACTCACAAGCCTCTGTCTTGTGAGCCAGTAGAAACCAAGTGGGTGGGACTGTGGTCTCTTTGGTCAGACTGTTGCCTCACTGTTTTCTTCCTGTTGTTTGGCGCAAATATGAAAGATAAAAGCATCTCGCCCACCAACACATGCCAAAGATTTTGTGGGAAATTCTGGGGTGTCGTCCCCCCCCCCCCCACTGCCTGCTAGGATTTTCTTGTTAGTACTGTTGGCACCTGTGTGAAAATTTATGTTCAGTTGTACTCTTAAAGTACAACACACTTTAGTCATTATTTTTATTTCATCTTGACTGATGATGAGTCTCCTTTGAGCCTTCCATTGTGTTAAGGTTGGGTGAATTCAGGTAATATGGGACACATTAAGAAAGTTTTGTTTACTTCCTTGTCTTAAATACATACTTTTAATTTCTCCTGAGATGGTCATCAAAAAAAAAAAAAGTGTCCCATAGTTTCAAGCTTCACCTTATGCAAGGTTCAGACATATTTTCTTTTGAATATATATATTTTTTTATCCCCTCGGTATATAATGCGGGGGGATATAGCTATCGCTCTGTCCGTCTGTAAACATTTTAGTTTCCAGAGCGTAACTCAAAAACTATTAGGAATTTTTTTCACGAACCTTGACAGTTATATTAATTGACTAGAAGAGCTGTGCCTTTTGACATTTTGGGATTTCTGTGATTTTTATTTTTTCCGTTTTTCCATGGCAACGAATTAAACTTAGGAAATTTTGGAGTGGGGTTTCACGTCAGGGCCGGGAGGATATGTCATCTCCTGATGACTCTTGTTTCTAAGATGCGGAAGTAGAAACTAGAAAATGTCCCATGAAAGGCAAGAATCACTGAACAATTATTATTTGGCCCATTTTTGACCAGTTTTTATGTTCAAAATCCGAATACCAAGCCAACTTTCTTGGCTTTTTCACCATATTCTTCCCAGTTTAGTCATTCGCCGATTCTCACAAACTTTCTCCAGTGTCATATGGTGAGGGTGAGGGTTAACGTACATAACAGATGTGCACAATTGGCGAGTATTGCTCTGACTGACAGGGGACAGAGGGTAATGCCATTCCTCCCACCTGAGAGCACAGTTCCTGGACATGAGCAGCATCATTGGGATTCAGACTCACAATCTCCTGACAGCAGGGTGAACACCTTTCGGTTGTGCCACTTGGGAGCCCAGCTTTGAGCTAGCTATCTTAATGCCAACCAGTCTTATGACAATGTGCTGTAGATAACTTGTGTATTGTGTACCGGTATTCTTAAGAGTCTTAAGGTTCTTGTCAGAGAAAATTACTTAGTCCTTGAATTTCAGGGCATGGGGTGCTGATCTCAGAACAGCTTTTTCTAGAGACGATTGTGTACTGCCTAGCTAGCACCTTTGGTTTTGCTCTGTGTGTTTAAACATGAAGCGGTGGCACTCTGTACTAGTAGAACATATGTGATGCTTGCATTGTCAACATGTGCTTTTATACCAGCTGATTGTGGAAAGCGGTCACATGACCATCATGGCACTTGATACGGTATAACACATGTTCAACACCATAAGATATGTCTGGATGAGATTGGAAAACATGTTAAATCCTAACCCTAATGTCAAATCGGATACGAATTCAGAATTCCAGGCCAGTTGTGACCAAAATAACAAAGCTCTACTACTACTGTAACTGGTGGAGAAAAATATTAGAAATGTTATTTAATCTCTGTGGCTTGGAGCTGTCGTTTTAACACAGTTCAGAGCTTCATGACGAGGTGCATTATTGAATACAGGAAACAGCCAAGACATATTGTATGCAGTGTTGATATTTATATCCACACTACATCAGTGATTCATATTTGCTATTAAAAGGACATTTATAGTAGAAAGCACGTGTTAAAATATGAGCTGCTGTTTGTGCCAGTGTGTTCCTAGAGCACTGGCGCTGCTGGACAAGATTTATTGATTTATTGGCTCCTTCAGTGAACCCAGTATGTTTGATTCTTTATAAACTGCTTCTGTCAAGAGTGCTCAGCTATCACTTCTTACCTTCTTCTTGGTTTCTGTCCTTCATCTAAATCACGTCCACCTTCTACGTCAACACGGGTTGTCAAGAAATATGTCTCTGAAGCTGTTTGTAGGACACAGGAGACTGTTTAGCAAAGGGACATGATGTGGTATGACAGTTAAGGGATACCTGCACCTGAGACCAAGCGAGAAGAGAAAAGTTGGCACTCCGTTTCCGCAGCTGGGATGAGCCCTTTGTCGGAACAGGCGTCCAACATATTAGACAGCTACTTGACCTTTTGCTGGAGAGGAAGAGGGATTAGTCCCCTTCTTGCATCTCGTCTTCACTCAAAGCAACGTTAGAATCCAGTTCAGTGAAGATTAAGTTTCAATTCTATTTCAAATGTAGCTGGCTTGAAAAGGCATTCAAAATAGGTTTAGCATAGAACAAGTAGGCATGTCTATCGGTTTCTTCTCTCTCAGAGGAGCGGTGAAAGTCACACAGGTGCAGGGGAAAGATGGCGGCTGGGTCAGTACTTATCAACGATGACATTTTAGGACTCTGGAAAAAATGAAGTCACAAAGTATGGGAAGAAAAGAAAAGTCCTTGGGGCTTTAACTACTAAGTCATGGAATATACATTTTCAAGATGAAAATAAAGTCACGATTTAAAAATAGGATTCAGTAACGCTGGGAATTCTGCAGGAAGCAGACCCACTTTAACCCTGAAATCAGAACGGATGCCAAGCTCCAGCTCACAGACACTTGGGACTGAGAAACCACTCCCATTATTAGCGAATTAAATGTGCTGGATTCCGGCTTCGATCTGCTCCATTGTCTCTCGTTTAATCAGCACAGAGGGTCAGGCATCGCTCAGTTCAGGCTCCGGCTGGCCGTGGTAAGCGAGGAGTTCTCCGGCCCTTTCATCCGTGCCTAAGCCCTCTTCCGGAACTGTCACGAGCCGAGGTGCTACAAGAGGTAACCATAGTGACAGGCAGTAATTGGCCTGAGTGCGAGCGTGTTGGCACAGCTGCCACAGCTTTTTGAAGTATTTACTCTAAACGTCCAGGTCGTTCTGTGCAAAATGGAGGAAATCAAACATGACGCTCCTTATCATGATTGAAAAAAATGCATAAATCAGGTGTCACATTTGGACAAGCTGTTGTGGCTTCCTTTAAGCACAAGTTGCTTCTTTGCGGACTAAAAAGAACAGCTTAAGTTGTTAGAAATGACTCTTTTGAAGGATGACAGGCAAACCTAGTACTTGCTGTGAATGCTGTTTCTGCGAAATGGAGAGAAAATAAATTGCTTAACTGCTAAGTGTTTCTCATTTTAGCCCAACTGAAGGAACAGAATGTATTTCTTCCCCTGAAGAGGCTGTCACACTCCACCATGTATGAATAAGGGCCTGGTTACTTGCTTTATTCCTTTGCATTAGGATAACACTCACTGTATTTATGAATTACTGTTTTTCTGAGAGACCAGGCAGACCATCACATATAGAAGGTATTAAAGTAAGAGATGTCTCTATGATTATTAAAATTTTACAAGGTTGACTCTTTATATAGCTGCATATGCAGCCAGAGCAAAGCTGGAAACCCACACACACACACACACACACACACACACTTCTCGGAAGGTCTGGCTGAGATCTTTTGAAAAAAATATATATATATTGTGGGTGTAACAGATAGATGAAAAGGAGCTATAGGTACTCATCACGAGAATGACCACTGTATTCATGTAGGATGGCAGCCAGGATGTGCTGAGTGACTCAGCTCTATCTTTTTCTCCCCAAATGCACAGTGAACTCGACATCTCTCGGCTGCTTATTCCGTATGTTTCCTGCTATTCTACTAGCAGGAGAAAAAAAAAAACCACACTGCACTTCGATTTAAATATATTTAGGCAACACAAGCAATCAGTGATCAATTATGAATAGGTGAATTTACATTATTTTTGTTTTGTTTTGATTTGAGAGAGATATTAACAGCAATTCTTAATAATTACCTCGTTCATGAGCTTGTAAGGTGTTGTCACAACAGCCAGGAACTCCAGTTCCCAGAATCCCATCGTCACAACCACGTCACAGCACCCAACAACCAAAAGAAGGCGAAAAAGACATCTCCTAAATTGCTAATTTTTTTTTTTTAACAGATTGTGCAATCATGACCTAAGTGAAACGCACAGCATATCGAAACGAATGGTTTTGCGATTTCAGTGGTATCTATGGAGTTTACTCTTCGAAAAAGAAAAAAATAAATAGACACGCCCGTGTCTGATGTGACCCGTGAGGATTGAAACGTTTGCTCAAAAGAAAGCAAATGAGATCTTGCAGCAATGCATCCAGTGTAAATTGGCCCCGACAGGGACGCTTGTGTTTCATGTGTTGTCTGCTCACGTTTCGCATTTCTTCCCTCAATTTCTCACTGACTTGTGTGTCAATGGTTTCCTGGTTGCTATTTATCATTAGAGCCGCACATGATTCAATTTGGTAATACAGGGATAAATAGGTCAATGGAATGGCTGCTGATTATTGTGAAGATTCTGCTCCTGACATTTTCCATTTCCGTCTGCCAGAGTCAGAGAACTGGCAAGTGCTTTTGTAAGCCCAGATGCCAGTAGCGACAAAGCAGCCAGCTTGGGGATCTACTGGTGCCTCAGATTGTCAGGGAAAAGCTTTTTTTTTTTTTTTTTTATTATCAAGAATTGGACCTTTTTTTTTTTTTTTTCAAGTGGAACCCAGTATGTCTTTCTTTACCTCAGGGAAGGAGGACTGTCATGTGGATGATGCGATGATTGTTTTGAAAGATTTGTTACATGGATCACAGATTGACGATTGACAATTCAGTTAATTGATATGCACCAGGGGTAAAACGAGTAACCCCTAACTTCCGTCTTGTATTTCCTTCCCTGCTTTATTTTTAGAGAGTGTCTGTGTTCGGCAGTAATGAGTGAATTCCTTCAGGTGGTTTGGCTTGGATTTGTAGCTGATGTTACAACACGGGCTCAACGACCCAACAAACTGGCATCAACCCTTACTTTAGGGAGAAGCTACGGAGCTGTCACTTCCTTTCCAAGCATGTAAACATATAACTGCACAGGCGCTGTTTGACACACAACCACTTGGGCGTGGTGCTGTCAGTCATTCATCTGCGTCAGAGTTTACTGTTACCAGTTATTACACCCCATTCCACTTCATTCGGCAGTGAAATTGTGTCAGAACTGGAGTGTTTTTCCTCATGATACCTCTGCCGTATTAGTATCTTCTGACTGGCAGCCTGCGGGGTCACAGATTGTTTTTTTTCCCGTCTCCCTCCCATTTGGATGCCAGCATGTTTGTTCTAGTATTGTGTTATTGCTTATTCATGGGAGTGGTGTGTGGAGGGGTTTACCTGTGTTGACAGTGTGCTGTGCATGGCTGCTGTAGTGGGTGTCATTAAAAGGTGGTTTGAAGCTGGGAGAAGCTGATGATCTCAGTGAAGTGCTCTCAGTGCTGCGAACTTAATGTTGATTGAATGACAGCCTGGGTAGGATGAGACACATTGAGGTGTGTGTGTGTGTGTGCCTGCCATGAGACAGGCAGGAGGGGGTTGTAGAAGCACTCGCTCTCTGTAATTATTTTCATCATGCAAGTTTGGAGTTATGCTAGATGCCTGGAGTTGGAAAAACAAATAGAAAAATGGAGAAATACACGACTTGCTCTTTGCATGGAGATTACCATACTGTTTACGGCTATTCCGTGGAGTGAGATGTAGTTCAATCAGTCAGAGCTGCACATCACATATATTATACTGCAATTATGCAAAAGTAAAAACGCTATGCCTTAACTGTGACTGCATCATTTTTGATTCCTTCCATTATTTTCTGTAGTCGGTCCCCCCTTACACAGAATCCAACTGTCGCTTAGTCAGTGAGTCTTGTCTTAATCAGGACACGAGTGTGTGTTCAAGGTGAATCGCATACCTACACACTCACCACTGGTATAAAAAAAATAAAATGAACAACTCCAGCATAATCTTCTTAACACGCTATCATAAGCAACAATAAGGTAATGATATTGGGCAGCCGTCGTCGAGTGCTAATTACACGGCTCGAAACAAGTGATTAGCAGCGTTTGTGGAAAACTAAAATGTAATTGGCAGTTTATGCAAATGCATACAATATTTGATACACAGTTTGGCCTGAGGAAGCGTTATAACTAATGTGAGAAAGCACAACGAACTCAGTTGCATACAGCATAATAAAGCATCAGTCGCCCAAATGATAGGTCAGTCAGAATGAAAAATGTTCACATATACAACCGGGACAGAACAGAGTAGACCTCCGAGCTTCATGAAAATCCAATTACTTTGAAAAAAAAAAAACCAACCAAACCAAAAACCCCCCCAACCTTTCATATCCTGTGAAACCTCCCATGTACGTTTACATGGTATAAGGAAACTTTGATTGATCAGCTTCAAATCTTGTAACTGGTGGTAAGGTACTGCAAATTTATATACAGATTATATTGTGAAGTTTAAATCACTTATTCATTTCGGTTTACAGGTATTTAGCACAAAAGTCTTTCAGCACAAGTTCTAAAGTCTCTTAGTACAACTCTAAGTTCTTGAGCACAAGATCCAAGAACACTTAATCTTTATTATGAACACTTACTGATCATGTTTAAAAATGTTTGATGGATTTTTTTTTTTGTGAAAGTTGCAGAGATTCCGATCCAAAACAAGCGATTGTATTTCCCCACTCCGCCATCTTGAAACCGCCATGTTTGATGGAGCCCGTATGTTAGTCACCAATCCTCCCTCCAAATTATTTAACACAGCACGCACCCTGACACAGTACACTGCTACAGCCAACTTCCAGGTTTGTTTTGTCTTTATTAAAGTGCTAAGTTTAAATTATATCATATTTATTATTTACAATTTGATAATTTGATAAAGAATGAAAAGTTGAGTGAAATTTACAAGACAATAAGAGTTTAAAAAAGCTTTTTGTTTGTTCTTTATTTTAATTTTTTACAAAAGAAAAAAGGTCGAAAGAAAGGAAAACTGTGTACAGTTATTTCAATTATTTTACTAAGCTATTTACATTTTAGATTATTGCTGTGACTTCTAAATGCAAGAAAGTGAAATAATTAAACTTGAAACAAACAAACAAAAAAAAACTTGGTAATCAATTAAACCACAGGTGCCACTAAAAATGCACATGATTTAAGAAGTTGGAAGACATTAATTTCTTTTTTTTTTTCTTTTGTTTGAAACGATCCTATAAACAAAAAATCTTGGGCTGTAAATTCTGGCTTCCAGCTTATCATAATAAACCCTTTCCGAGATCAAGATGAGTATTTTTTTCGATTACTGTGACCATAATCCAGAGTTGTGCTAAAGAACATAAAGTTGTGCTAAGAGACTTTAGAACTTGTGCTAAAAGACTTTAGATTTCTGATAAAAGACTTTTGTGCTAAATAACCGGATAGCGGTCCCCCTACCTTCATGCCAGAAAGAATCAAAATCGGTGAAGAATTGAGGGAGAAGCAGCGATTTGTGTGGAAACTGCTCATTAGGGATTGATTAATTACTCCATATCTTCATTATTAACTGCAATTATGCAAATTTGGGTAGAAGCCATATGCATCCCAGACAGACGGACCTTCCTGCCAAAAAAAGAATAAAAGTCAGTGAAGAAACGAGAGAAAAGTGATTTTCATGAAATGTGGATGACGATGGACGGACATCAGACAACACATAATGGCATAAATTCCTCATATGTCGGCCGGATGAGCTAATATACTTTATAGCAACGAAGAACAATTACTGAAGAATTTCCCTTTTAATGCACTTTATAAAAGGACGTTCCAAGTTCACGTTTCATGCATATAAATGCATTTAATTAACATTGCCTTCCTTCACACTCATTTACATATTCCTACCTAAAAGCTGCCGCAATTTAACCCTCGTTAAAATCCTGCACTTTTGTTCACAACGCACTTTATTTTCTTGACATTTCTGCATTTCCACACTTGCTGTGCAAGTCCCTTTGCCCGGCCCAATTTATTACCTCCATCTCTCTTCTCTGCTGCCTTATCTGCACCATCATACCTCCCTCCATCTCGGTCTCTCCTCCCTCGCCCTATCGCTCTCGTGCTTATTGCATCCCTCCCTCTTCCGCCATTGATTCTCTGCTTCTCCATCTCCCTGTAGTCTTGCTGCCTTTCATTCCCCCCCCCCCCCCGTGCATCTCCAAAAAGGCTTGGAGCATAGTGATGGATTCAGGATGGCCCAAAAAGCATTCCCGTTTCGGGTCATCCGAGGGCCCAGATAGTGCTGGGTAAGCAAGTCAGAAGGGGCAGCGGGGGGGGGAATAAATAAAATAAAATACATACAGCTGACTGGAATGTAATATGGGGGAGAAATGCCTGAAAGGGTGTAAATCTGTCTACAGAAGAGAGAGGAAGAGAGGGAGTAAGCTGTGGGTAAACAGGGAGGAAATGGTCACCTTACATATCTGATCCAATTTGTAGTTTGGTCAGGATGAATGGAGCACTTGTGTAAACATGAAGACCGCTCAGCGGAAAGATTCGAGGTAGCTGATGATATCATGGTGAGACGGATGCATCTATATTAAAACGCTGAAAACTCAAAGTATTTTTAGTTCATGAGGTTTTGTGTTTCCTCTGTTCAGAGTTGTAGGACATCAAAAATTTAATAACAATGAAATCATTACATCAATGGCATTGAGCAGATGCTCTTATCCAGAGCGACATACAACATACACAGAGCAGCCTGGGGTTAGGGGCCGTGCTCAAGGGCACGTTAGCCATTCCTGCTGGTCTAGAGAATCGAACCAGCAACCTTTAGGTCCTAAAGCTGTTTCTCTAACCATTAGCCTCTCAGGTTTAGAGTGGTCCAGGGATCCAGTGCAGAGGTTTAACGAGGTTGTGAACATCCTCAGCATAGCAATGTTCAGACCCTTGAGAGCCAGTTACTATATGCAGCTGAAATTGGTTTTAAAATGTACACGCCATCCAAGAGATCTTATCATTTGGGGTGAAAATGATCATGTCCCCTTGAGATTACCACTTACATGGTTAACTTTTGTATGGTTCATTTGAAAGGGTCAAATTTCTCTGTGAGGTACAGTATTTTCCAAGTGTGTGTTGTTTTATTTGCAGGCATCGTAACAAAACTGAGAAACAGGAAGCACTTTAGACCAGGGGCATCAAACATACGGCACTGTAAAGATTCTTGTTCGGCACAATGAATGAAGTTATAGTCAGGGGTAACTTTCATGAGTCAGGATGCCACGTGACGTCAACATCAGGGCTTGTGTTACATGCGTTTTTGCGACAATGTGCACATGAGCGTTTGGTATTTTTATGCAGAGAGCAAACATTAAAATTTCTGGGTCAGACTCTGGAAATCAGCAACAGAGACTGTTGAACTGCTTCAGCAAGCCTATGGAAATAAAGCAATGAGTCGGATGAGGTGTTTTGAGTGGCATTCGTGGTTCAAAACTGGAGAATGATGAGAGGTCAGGGTGAGCTGATGATCCTAAGGTACATTTTCTTGGACATTTTTGAGGGTTGTGCTTGTGAAACATACCAAAAGTCTCCATTGACCCAGAATTTGATGTCTGCTGAAGATTGAGGTCCCTTATTTATTTTTTTAATTGCGAAATGTACACATGCACATTGTCACCAAAACGTGTGTAACAGGTCCTGACATTGACAGCACATCATATGGCATACAGACTGAAGAATGTTACTGCTCACTCCTGCTGCATGTGCATGAGGACTTTGGGTCAATTCTTGATCGATAATCCCAATTAAATCCAGGGTCCAGGTTGTAACACTCCGAAAAGTTAAGGGGGTGAATACTTGTGAAATCCTTAGTGATTCATGTTCAATCCATGCATTCAGACCAGATTTAGAGAGATAAATGCTCATAAATTAACATGTTAAAAGAGGAGGAGTTGATTCCTCATTGGCCAATAAACTTTTGTCGGAATTGGAGGTCTGAATTTACATCGTTTCCAACCTGTTCATTTTGTTCACGCTTCAAAGTCAAGATACTTCAGTGTTTGCCTTTTGTTCACAACAAGCTAGTCAGCTAACAGTGATGAGTGACGGACTGTACATTTTCCTTCTCAAAAAAGAGAACCCCATTGTCATCATTACAGAGTTAACAATCTAATACATCTGTACATTAATTAATCTGAAGCTAATACTTCACATATACACTCACCGACCACTTTAATAGGAACTTCTTGTTCTTGATTCTAAGATCCCTGTTCTTGGCTGCAGGACTGGAATCCAATGTGTTCTTCTGCTGTTGCATGCTGAGATGCTTTTCTGCTCACCACGGTTGTAAAGAGTGATTGTATGAGTTACTATATCCAAAGCAATCTGTCCATTTCCCTCTGACCCTCTCTTATCAACAAGGTGTTTGTTTCCACCCACAGAACTGTTGCTCACTCACTCAGTGTTTTTTGTTTTCCGCACCATTCTGTGTAAACTCTACAGACTGTTGTGTGTGAAAACCCCAGGAGGAGATCAGCAGTTTCTGAAATGCTCAAACCAACACCCATACCACAGTGAAAGACAGAAAGTCACACTTCACTGTGAGTTCACAATTTTCCCCGTTCTGATGTTTGAACATTGTGAACATTAACTGAAGCTCTTGATTTGTATCTGCGGGATTTGATGTGTCAAGCGATCAGCTGATTAAAGACCTGCAGAAAACAGCAGTTGGATGGATGGGTGTTCCTAATAAAGTGGCGAGTGAGTGTATTTTGTGTAACAGAATATAAAGCAAATAAATATTGCACTCAGTAGACTCAGCTGTACACCACAGCGCTGCGGCGTTCTGGACTCTGATTGGTCAGAAGGTGCTGATTAATTCTCTGGAGCAGCAGCTCTGACAGTAGTGCAGGTTTATATGAATAAATTAATGCCTTCATTCTGATGCGTTATCGTTTCTATGGTAACGGCTCATTCACAGGGACTCGGACAGCAGACAGGATGCGCTACAGAAACATTTGTGGGAGGAGTCTCCGGTGTCAGTGTTGTAACTGTCGGAGTAAAAGGTTCCCACTTCATCACACCGTTCTGTCGTTGATTAGTTTCTTCTAACATCATGACACTGAGTATTTTATTCTTTAGCCGTCCATCAGAGAGCGCAGTGCTGAACAGATTACAAACTCAAACTGATTGAGTAAATAAGGACATTGTGCAAAGCATTCTGGGAAATTGGCTCACCGAACATCCGAACTTTATGATTTTGGTGATTAGTGAATGATAAACTCTGCGCTTTTCCGCGGAGATTCCGTCGTTCCACTCGCTCCGTGCGGTTGAATGGATTGCGCCGTGGACGGCGTGTTGTTTAGGCCTAATTATTCCTCTCAGATCCTATTAGCGTGATGGAATTAGCCAAGCGCTAAGCTGCAGCGACAGATCAGAAGATGTGATGGCGCTGAAAGCTCAGCTGTCATGGTGTCGACCTGCTGCTCGGAAACAACACTCACTCTGAGGCAGAGCTTTACATTCTGGGTTCTCAGTGTCAGAGAGAGACACACACACACACACACAGAGAGAGAGAGAGAGAGAGAGATGGAGAGAGACACACACGCAGAGAGAGAGAGAGAGAGAGAGATGGAGAGAGACACACACGCAGAGAGAGAGAGAGAGAGAGAGATGGAGAGAGACACACACGCAGAGAGAGAGAGAGAGAGACAGAAAGAGATGAGAGAGAGAGAGACAGACAGAGAGAGATGAGAGAGAGAGACAGGCAGAAAGAGAGAGACAGACAGAGAGAGATGAGAGAGAGACAGACAGAGAGAGAGACAGACAGAGAGAGACAGGCAGACAGAGAGAGACAGACAGAGAGAGAG
>JAOANJ010000009.1:16285489-16303832 GCA_026413345.1 Ariopsis seemanni | reverse complement strand
TATGAGCTGATATCCTAGTAGTAGAGTAGCCAATCAGAGCGTGCAATTGCTCATATCCAGTGAATGTGGATAGAATATGTGTGTGTGTGTGTGTGTGTGTATGACGGTTCTAAATTGAATCTTTTATTTGTTCAAGAACATTTAAGGCTTCCACCAGAGTAACAGACCATATTACCTTCAAAGAGCCATGTCACCCTTCCCAGAATCCAGTTAATTGTTTTGTTCACGTACAGGCCCCTGTGTTTTGTGTTTTGAAAGTACATGACCACTACTCTTCTGGCTCTGTTTCTTTGTGCGTGCTCATCTAGCCGAATACCGCAAATTCACTGTTAGTAATCCCTTCTAATCCCATCTCCAACTTTTTTTCTTCATCCACACGTGATACATGGAAGTTTTGAACACAGTATGCATGATATTTTCTTTCCTTCATGGCTGCCCACGAGACGACAAGGCCAGTTCTGGTCCATTACAACAGAATAACCATGTGAAAACGGAATGGATCAGTTGAAAGAATTTAAAATATAATTACTTTCCAAAATATTTTCAATTTCACATTATAATGGCCTCGGATGTTGCCACATTGTTTTTCGAATGTAATGCAGTGGAATATCGATGGCATTGAAAATGGCAACTCGCTACTAAGCGCAGAGGCTTCTGTGAAAAATGAGCCAACCCCTTTAAAGGTGATAGATGGAACCCTGTAAGTGTGAATAGGAGTAGATCCCCACAGGCTAAGAGCAGACCACACCTCATTTCTCATAAGGATGCAGAAGCATTAACCTGTCTCCCTCCATCTGCCCATTTGTGTGTGTGTGTGTGTTTACACAAATGCTAGTGTATACTTTTTCTCAGAAGTAACTGTGGCCTTCCTGGTAATGGCGCGTTGAAGTCTGAGTGAGGTGTCCGGATCAGGCTGGATCAGTCGCCCGTGCTAAACTCTGAGCAGCAGTAGAATCGGGTTGGGTGATACCAAAGAACTCAACACAGCAGATTATTCCTCTGAGTAATATTGTCAGGAAAAGTCCCTGAGCGAAATGTGAGCTGCCATGGGGAACTTCAAACACAGCAGCTGTTGAGTATGGCAGGTCAGCCGGCGGTCATGAGCTGGCGTGAATGCTCTGGACTCATCAGCACACTTTCACCCTCTCATAACCTCCCGTGTCTGTGTATTTACCATTCCCTCTCTCATCAACACCAAGAGTGAACCTTTTTTTAGATCCGGGGAGCTGGGGCAAAGAGACGGAGGGAGACAAAGACGTCAGCAGGGGCAGGCGGAGAGGTGGCGAAAGGTGGGCAGTACTTGTTTTGGCATGTGGCTTTGAGAGCTAGTCATGTGCTAGGGGAGAGCTGTGTGTCAGCATATGCTAGGGTAGTTCTGAGTTCGGGGGTCAGGGGGTCGCCCGTGACAGAGAGGCCACCTGTAGACCCTGTGTGTGGGCCAGCCATGCTCCTTGCCAGGCAAGTTGAAGTTCAGATTTACCCCCTGGTCTGATCAGTGAGGGAACAGGACTTGATGATCACCTACCAAGAAGGAGCTAGCTTTTCAGGGCTAGTGAACATAGGCTGTGTGTGTGAAGATAGGGAAGAACTGCCGGACTGGACACCACGGTAGTAACCTTATCCTTCCCTGCTCCTCCCTCAGGCCTTTCCTGAATCAGAGCACAAGCTGCAGGCGGCTGTGTGCCTCCAGGCAGTATGCCCTCTCGGCCTCATCAGCTATTAGCACAGTGCCAAAGTGTGTGTTTTTGTGACAGAGAGACAGAAAGAGTGTGACCTCCTCAGTTGAAGTCTCGGCCTCTTTGCCTGGCCTGTGCATTCGCCACGCTGGATGACGTTCATTGCTGTAGGCAGCTTGGCCTGTTGTATGCTGGTTAGACAAAGATGCCACTCTTTTTTTTTTTTTAACCACTGAGGATTAAGAGCTTGGAAGATTACATTTTATTAGATTGTTTTTTGTTGTTGTCTTTTTGGTGTAATCTTTAGCCTTTGTAGGTAATCTGCAAAAGGGTGACAAGGAGACACAGAAACTAAATATTAAAACAGCTGGGCGAGCAGCTATCAGATGTCCTTCGAACGCTAGTCTGCGCAAAACATTACCAAGGCCTGGGGACGCATCGAGACATTCAGAGGGCAAATTTTTCTCTCTGTCTGCTTTGGAGTCTTCTCACTCTTTCATGTCCATCCAGAGAGTTGGCCTGTCCTCTCTTCTTATCCATCCACCATCTGGGCTTCTCCATCCCTACTTCTTTGCTTTTTAAGCACTCAATTTTCATGTGGGACGATATTGTGAGGAAAACAAAACAAAGATACATACAAGTTTTATACCAATAAGTTAATCGGATTCAGTTCCATACCAAACATCTGTTTGGAGGTTCACTTTTGTTCCTCCAAAGATTTACTATACATATGCCTTTAGCACAAGTTCTGGAAGAATGTTTTTACTTTGTATGAAATTATAAATATATAGTGCTGATGCTTTGCTTTACAGGAAGTCCAACATTCACTGTTAAATTTGATGAGTGTAGGGGATGGAAGTGTTGATGCGTGCGTTATTTTGCCAGTGTTATTCACAGTTATACAAGTGTCTGTGATTGGCTAGTTGATCTTTAACATGAATGTTTGGTATACTCAGCAGCAGGGTCTGTCTTGGCGAACCTTAATCAGATTGTTTCAGACTAATTTGACCTTGTAAATCTATCTGTGGTCACTGATTTTTATCTGAGTGACTTTTTGGCCTATTGTTTGATACTAACCTGGAAAGAAGTTTGAGAAGATTACATATTCTCATTGTTCCCTCCAAAAGCTTATTATAAAAGTATTAGATGGATTGGAAAGGATATTCAGGCCCAAAGTAAGCGCCTTCACTTTTCTCCCAACCAGAGAGGCTGTTACCTTGCTGTACAATTAAGGCTCACGTATTTAATCCCACACAGAAGGATTGAATTAGTGTGACAAATCCTGGGGTCACAGTGCATAGTGTGTATGAAGTGCTGTTTCTCAGTGGCTCCACAAAGGCTGCCAGATTTAAGCTTTTTTTTTTTTGACTCGTAGATAATTGGATTCACAGCCTCTGTCTCCTCTTTCTTCTCAAATTAAAATCCTCATCCATGTGCTTACTCGGGTAGAATGCAACATTTAGGCTCATGGTCTGATGGATTAGAAGTGACTGCCTTAATGAGTGTATGAGACTGAACTTGTGCCCCATTGGTCGTCTGGGTTTAGGTCAGTCTCTTCACCATTCCGACTGTGGCAGCAGGGTGCTGTCCATTCAAAAGCCCACACATTGGGGCCGAGTGTGTTTTGACGGCTTAGCAGTTCTGGACGCTGAGGACTTCTCTGACGTGAGTTGCATCAGACGACTCCTTGTGTCCTTGAGGCTGCAAAGAGTGGGAAGTCTGCCTGCCTCGTCAGTGTGACTATCTACATTCGTATTTACACTGTGCTTCATGGCATTTGGCAGCAATCCATATGCTCTGAAATGTATTTTTGGTCTCTGACCTCCATGTCATGGAGAGGAATAAATCCCACTTGTGGACTTGAGGTCTGGGCTGCAGTTGTGGTGGTAATCACATTTCACACTATTTGAGGACCAGGGCTAAACTGTAAAGCATTGTTTTCCAGGTGTTTTCTTTATTATTATTAAATACCGTGTTGACAACGGAGGAGACAAAATCTACCGTTTGCCTTCATAACACTATATGTCTCTCAGAAGAAAACTATTTTTCTCTCTTTACTCTCTCTTCCTTATGCATCCACTCTGCTTTCAGAACTGTCCTCCTCTGCCTCAGCTAGTGGATGTATGGACCACCTAACCAGCTCCATTTGCTCAGATTTATTTAGAGGGGTTTAACCTGGCAGCCTCTGTAAAACAGACATCCTTTAAAGGCTGCCGATGCTACGTTGCTCCTTTTAAAAGCCAGGCCTGTACTGGTGCATCAGAAGACAAGAAGCAAACACTGATAGCCACTGCCATTAGACACAGCCTCATAAAGAAGTCTTGGCTTTAGAGCCACTCTGAAGATAATTGTGCAATTAGCAAGAAGATTGTAGAGTGCTTTGATCAGGCAGCAGAATGCAACTCATCAAGATATCGTAGCGCAGTTTCCAGCACAGAAGGATGGACACACACAGCAGCTTGGTTTCTGACCTAGAGCGGACATCCGTATCCATGTTATATGCGTATTTTAGTGGGAGGAAAGGGTCAAAAAGTCTACTTAGAGCCCAGCAACAATAAAATTGCTTCTTTCATCTGGTGCTTTCAGGGTTATATTACTAAACAATAATAAAACATTGTTTGGAGTTTAAGTTACTGATGGGTACCAAATGCTCCACCAATTACAGACGAGAGGTAAGGAGTAATTCACAGAGGAAGAGACTTTGAAAAAGAGAGAAAATGTCAAGAAAAATTGTAGAGCGTAAAACCAGAAGTAGACTAAAAGATTCAGAAGTCGCTTTGAGTGAGCAGATAGGTTTGTCTTTCCAAACCTACCTGCAGAGGAAGGAAACTCAAAGACTGTTATGAAAAGGCAGTATATATAGGAAACAGCATTTAGCAGGGTCTTTGTGTATAACCACCCGGCCAGGAAGCAGAGCTCACATCCAGAAAAACCACCCTCCCCTTTCTCTGGCCACATGGACCATAGGGAGCAGTCCAACTTCACGGATGCTGGAATGGCCAGTTTGGTCATTCTCTCGCCTCCCTGGCTTTTCACATAACCCAGGCCTCAGAGGGGAGGAGAGGATGCAAGCAGCGCTGGGTGCAGAGATCACGGAGGATGTCCAAAATAGCATAGGGTAAATATGACAGCATGGGAACCAAATATGAGTCCTGGCCCCTCTCACTGCCACATTTAGCCTTGTCATGTTGGGGTCAGGACACGCCATTGCTCACAATGAGAGATGAATGCCACCCTGAATAAATAACACCCAGTCTTAGCCTCTGCCTTCTCCTCTTGCTCAGCGCTGCCCACTGTGCTGCTTCTGCTCTAATGACCTCTGCATAGCGTGATGACCAAGAGGTCCCTAAACTTCATCTGTGCCAGGGAGACTTCATCGTACAGGTAATCAGACAGATTACATAAGTGTCGAGTTTGAATGGCTACCTGGAAGAGTATCGTTCATATCCTAAGTGCTTTAGTGTACTGGTGTTCTTGATAGTCACATGCATACTTGCACAATTCTTTGCAGCAAGACTTCATAACTTTAGACCTTTATCAACTGGACTTTTCATTGTTGAAGCCATCCACCATGTTTGGCCTAGTGGTTAGCGTGTCCGCCTCTCGATTGGGAGATCACAAGTTCTACTCGCAGTCGGGTCATACCAAAGACTATCGTAAAAATGGTACCTACTGCTGTCTGGCAAGGCATGTTGTAATGCGGGTGGGAAGTCAAACTCTTGCGGTTACCAGAGAACTAGCCCCTCACTGTAAACCTAGTTGTACAGGCAAGAGGCCGAGGGCTATGGAGATTGGTGCTGCCCAATGTGCCTTAACGGTCTGGTTAGTACTGGGACGGGAGACTGCCTGGGAAGACCAGGGCATGGCGCGGGAAGGACTTCAGACTTTTAGATCCAACATGTGAAGCCTTGTTGTCGGTATATCTGTTGTCTCAAAACGTAACCTCATCCATGTGTTTTACGTTTTGGTGTCTGCCGATTCTCCATATGGCTCCTTCACGCTGCCATTATATTCACAATACAGCTTTGAAGCTTTCAGAATTTGAACAACAGGGCCACAGGAACACACTACACTTAAGAGAAACCCCAACAGCTGCTCCCAGGCCTTGGCAAAGAACATCCAGGGTGCCGTCAGTGCCATTCTAGAGTCACTCAGATGTGGGAGCTGTATACTACACAACCATTCCACCATTTGCTGTGATGCAGTGTCATTTGAATGTGTTCGTGGGCATGTACTGTATTTAGCTCCTAATGAGGACAAAATGTTCTTTTGGTGACAATTTTGTGACCGTCCAACATTTTTTGGTCAAAAAACATCATTGTAGTAATACACAGTAAAGAAAGATTGTGTGTACAGTCTACACAGTGGTTATCTCACAGCTGATCTAACACCTTAATTGAATCACCTCACCCTTACCGCCACCTCAACAGCGCACTTATCGTTCCGCAACCAGATGGGATTTTTGTGTGTGGCAGCCTATCATAAGCCATCACTGGAGAGATGTGTGATGAAAAGCCTAGAGTGACACACTCCCCACATACACATACACCCAGCTGCCAGAGTGTGTCAGTTCTGATGCTTCTTTTGATTAAAAAGCATAGAACTCAGCATGACCTTTTTTTTCCCCCTCTCTCTCTTGCGTCTCTTCAGTGCAGGTCAGCTCACTACAATGGCTCTCACTGTCTGGCCAGAAACACACCTCCTCGGACACACAATCTATGCCCATACCCCCCTGCATTGAGGCTGAGCTGCCTCTGCCATGAATGCAGCCATTATTTATGAAACGAAAGCACTTGTGACACCTTGGTTAGTCAGTGAGGCGGTGTACTAGAGGTGTCTTCACTGCACTTCTCACATGAACACCCTCTGATGCCACACTGACTGCAATCATCGCTTGTCCCCATTCTCAGGGTGTCACACTGTGTAATTATATTCACACACTCACCACTAGCACGTGGGGACACCGTGAACATCAGTAGACACCTTAACAAAGGCCCCCGGACATGGTGCCTCATTAAATTGATTTGGTAAAAGGGGTGATGCTGCAGGCGTGCTGCTGCGCATGGGTGGAGGGAGACGACCCTGTATTTCGGAGCCTCTTACCGTCTCACCTCAAACAATGAGGCCAACACATAAGCTGTCAGACCTCAGCATCTGATCACATAATCCAATGCTGTTGGTGATGAGAGACTCAGGAACTGGATTCTTCAAGTCAGAGCTTGGGAACAGGCGAACCAAGCTGTAGTAGGCTGCACTCTGGCTTGTTGGAGAAGGGCACAGGCCTGGGAACCACTGGCTATGTGGTCCAGGACAGCCATTACTGTATGAAGGGGTGGGAAAGAAAGACTCAATGTTCTGCCAGGCTGCCATCCCATGAGACTCTTAGACACAGTTACACTTAGAAGTGGCCGGATCTCTTCCTGCCATAGGGGTCAGGCTCTCTCTGCAACTTCCCACCGACCCAGCAGGGCCTTACACACAGCAGCAGGTTAAAATTAGGCTCCTTGGCTGAAGTCAAAGTCTCAATGCTTTCACTCTCCCAAAACTCCCGCGCTGCCCTGAGAACCAGAAAGCACAGCAAAGCAGGCGATTTTCACACAGTAACTCTTCCCTGCCAGAGATGCTATCCATTTTTCTTAGCCCCCCTACTACAGAGGTGGAGGATGAGAGGGCTTTTGGGGAGCAGAGCTCAGCACTGAACTCTGTCTGAACTTCCTTGCCTGTTCACAGACTTGCGCTTTATTATGTCGCCAATTTCATTTTAAAAAGTTGAATCACACGCTGATCCCCCTCCGAAAACAATTAAAACGCAGCAGGAGCCACCTGCAGGAGATTTCTCCCCTGTCGTCTGCTCAGACAACCAGATGCAAGAAGAGACAACCTGAGGGTTAGAACAACGTTTATCCTCTTTTTGTTGTCTTCCTCTGATCACTCTCTTAGTCATACCAGATGGTTTACAGGTACACTGATCACAGCGTACCAGAAATGGCTGACTAACTCGGAATAATATTAAAAATGTTTGGTGTGCCTTGTGATCGCATGTCATCCAGAGGTGAAACGCTCTCTACTGATGCTATGCAAGGCCTGAGATAGACCACAGTTTCGGTGTCTCATAACAACACTCACCTCTGCCTGAGAGAGAGGAGCTTCTGCAGGAGCTCCAAGCCGTTAATCCAAACAAGTGCAGGCACTAATGCACCCACATGCTCCCAAATAAAGTGAGTGCTTGGCCACAAGTGCGGAGGCCTGGCATAAGTGCTATTGACTCAGGGCGGCTCGGGCCGCTGCCGAGCTTCCAGTAAAAAGGTGTGTGGAGGATCGATGGGTGTGAGGCCAGCCTGCATGTATGTGTTTAGACGGGTCCACGGAGCTAATGGCTGCCAAGGCTTGGACACACAAGCCTAATGGAGATTGATGGCTCCAGACGTCGTTAGAGCAAACCCAATAGACTAGTGTTAATGTAGAACTGCCGGTGTGAAGCTGCTGTGGTTCCAAGATACACCAGGGGACTGACAGCATGGCAGCTTATGGAAAGTGTATTGCATGTTATTGTCTGTATTAATGAGTCGAGATTTATCGACAGACTTACACTGAAGCTATGAAGTATTGGTGTAGCTTAACCTAATTAGTGTTCAATGATATTATGTACAAAAAGTATTGAGGTGTATTGTGCATTTCTCCTATGTAACAGACTTGGATTGTGTTCGTGCCAGATGAGGCTTAGAGAGCTGGACTCCAGAGCATGCGAATGACGCTGAGTGTATTAAGATGTCTGTGTATCTTCTGATGAATGGCGAAGAATGAGCCATGCTGTATCAGCAAGTGTCAAAGCCAGCAGAAAACCAAGCAGATAGCACACCCTTCTCACATTCATCAAGCTACATTTCACAGTCTCCTCAAGAAGGATGGCCAGAGCCAGCTGTCAGCGGCCAATTTGTGTATCCTCTGCCCTCTCCCATGTGGGAGTGACAATTATTAACACGGTGAGAATGTGTATGGAAAAAGTATCTTTGGTATCCAGTTCTCCTCTATGATATAGATTACAGAGGTTTGGTTACTCTTAAAGTGTGTTGTTTTCGTGGTAAAGGGCTTCATACATGCCACTGTCATCTGTGTATAATTATGTGAAACAAACTCTGCATATATTCCACACTCACTGTCTATGTGTGTGTGTGTTTGTGCATGAGTGTATGGATGTGTCAGTGATGCAGTGCTTTCTCTGGTGTAGTGCTGGAGGGCAGGGGGATAACGTGTAATATATATATGTGTGTGTGTGAAGCTGATCTGAGCAATGTGTCCTGGGCTGGTGCTGGGCTGTGGGGAGGACGCCAGGCTGTCTCCAGGCTTGGAGGCCCTCCCCAAAAGAGGAAGAGCGCTCCATAAATCAGACCAGATTAGAGGGGCCGCTGGGCCGTGCTCCGCACGCTGCACTGCTTAATGTCAGAGCCCCAACCAATGGCCTAAACATCTCTCTCTCTCTCTCTCTCTCTCACACACACACACATACTCTCTTTCTCTCTCTCTCTGTCTGACTTGCATTGCTTCCTCTGTTTCACGCTCTTCATCTCTCTTCGTCTGTCCGTTTTGTGCGCCTTCCTTTCCCTGTGTCCTGTTCTTCACCGAATCACGTGAGCATAAAATGGAACAAGAAGGAAAGAGTTTGAGGATGAGCGGAAAAAAGATCTTTCCAGTAACAACATGCGAAAGAGACAAGGATGAGATTTACAAAGTAGCTGTTTTGGTACACGGTTGAGACAAATCAGAGCCTGCAAAGAGACAGACATCAGTTCTGCTCACACTCACACTGCCTAAACAAAGGAGCCTGCTGTCATTGCTGCTCTCGTGGAAAAACATTGTCACAACACACACTCTTAAATGGTCTCTCCTGCTTGCTCTTTCTTAGACACATGCATAAGTCCTCTATCTTCTTCTCGCATGCATTTTCCTCACATTCATGCTCTTTGTCACACTAACAGACTGTCGAGGTCATAATGAAAAACACAAGTGCCAAGCTACACTCTTTGCCAGTGTCAGGTAAAGTGCGTGCTTTGTAATTAGTTATCGTGGTTTTTGCCTTGAACCACTTCCCTTTTTTTTTTTTTTTTTGCCTGGTGACCATATGTGTGTTTTGGAAATCAGAACATTAGTTTTATTTTGTGGTGTCCGGTAACCAAACGAAGCTGAACTGCAGTGTGCTGAGAGTGAATGTTATGTAATGCACTGACAATTGAAAGGCTTGTAGCCAGAGTGCCTCGTCATCCTTGCGGATACCGTCATTGTAAGACGTGTTGGACATAAGGTTATTTGTCTGTGGATTACTCATGTGTGTTTTGCCACTTCAAACAAGAACTCTACAGCATGCTGGGGTTTGGTTTGTATGTGGGGTGAATTTTAATAGGGTGGTAGAATACAAACAGAAGGGTGGGGATCACCACAGATCGGGGGGAAATGCTATGGGAATCCTCTATACTGTGCTGAAATGGTTTTCATTTTCTTTCACTGCGTATTTGTATTCTCTTCCTTGAGCATCAGAAGGAGATTCAGTTTCTGACTCGGTCCATAAGAAGAGAAAATGTTCTTTTCTTCATGTTGGGTCATGAGGATCACTGCTCCACGTAATTTTCCACCAATCTAAAACTCTTGACATAAAGTAATGGTTTTCATGTTGTTCTTTCCTATTTTGGGTACAAAAACCAGATGGTATTATAGTGCTGGCTCTCTAGTGTTTTCTCTCCATATTTTAGTTGTAATTATATTTTGACAACTTTTTTTCCTTCACAATCCAATTATAGTTTCCAATCCTGTCATAATTATAGCTCATATTGTAATAAAAAGCGCTTTGCATCTTTGAGAGAAAACCAGAGGAAATGTGAACGTGAATTCAGGCCAAGGCAAGCACTCGGAGCGGTAACCTCATGTCTCTGCTGTCAGATACGTGTTGGCCATTATGCACAGCCAAAGCAGTCTGCGTGTTGTGCAGAGTGAAGCCTCTGTCTCTCTCACATGCTTTCCTTCTCAACTGCTTGAGCCTATACTGATTGTGGTGCAGTTATCACAATACACTCTCTGAAGGGCCATGGGAACAGCACATAGAGAAAAGTCACAAAGATGAGAATCGTTAAAATGTTCGGTCGTAACACGCTCCCACTCTTTATTTGGTCACAGGGAAAGTATTGATCCTCATCTTCCCAAAGTTATTTATAATTGAAGATAAACAAGGAATGCACATATGCCTGGGAGATGAGTGAACTGGGGGAGCTTTGGTGGGCTGTTTTTCTTTTCTTTTTTTTAGTCTTCAGGGAAGTTCTGAAAGGGGAGGGGTTTTCATTAGTAGACAAGAAGAACGCAACAAGTGACACCAGCCTGCGTAACGTGGGAATGGCCGTGTTTGCATTAAGAACGTAACACATCCTATTCTTATCCCGGTCTGTGTGACAACTGTGACCAGAGCTGCCCTTAAACACACTGAGCTGTCTGAGGAGAACAGAAACTTCCGCTGTCCACATACACCCACCAAGGCCAGGCCATTCCCAAAACTTACAGCCTTTATGGGAACAGTTAAATATAGCCTTTTGACAGCCAAAGAATACATAATAATCAACATAGCTGAGCAAAAATTTGTCCCATTTTAGGATGGTCTGGCTAATCTGTGGAAGCTGCTTGTTGAAGTTGAGGAGGAAGCACTGGCATCGTTACTGGTTCAGTTCTGGGAATTTCATGCCAGAGTTGATTAGCCGGCTCCATAAACCGTTGTTCTGCCACGTTTTTTTTTTTTTTTTTTTCTACATCCTTTCCATTTTATCTTACTGTATCTGGATCATTCTGCCACTGTTCAAAAACATGCCTGTAGGTGAAATGGCTATGCTAAACTGCTTCTAGCTGTGAATAGGTGTGTGGATGTATGTGTATGCTCCCCTGCAATGGACTGGCATCCCTTCCGGGGTGTATTCCAGCCTCAGGAACTGTAAAAAGAGATTAGATCAGACCTTTTGAAGGGAGACATGTGCAAAAGCGTGATGATCCCATGATACTCAAGGTTAACAGGAGCTCTCAGCAGCTGTCAACAGGACTTCCACCTAACTGTTCTGCTTTCTCAAGCGTACAACTAACCTTCTCCTTTACCCTTCTTTCATCAACAGACAAAGCTAATGACTTTGTTCAGAGCTCCTCAGGAGGGTTGGTAGAACTGACGATGTATGGCATTTTCAGGTAGTTTGACACCCAGGTCGCTTTCTGTTATCACCTGTAAGCCAGTTTAGTGGCACTGACTCTCGTGCTGCATGGGTTAAAACCATCACCGTGTGTAGAATTACAACAATTAGCCTGTGATTTGTGTGGGTGAGAGGCCCAGGGCAGTAGACCACCCAAATACTACCACTGGTGTGAGAGCTTAGTACGTACATCTTGGCCAAGTTGTAATTCAGTAATGCGTATTTTCTCTCAGTGTAATATATTAGACTTCTATATCCAACATCCCGATGTATTTTTGGCTTTGACACCTTTCAAGGGCAATGGGAAATGTTTAGCAGCAGATGTTTTGGTGTGCCAAAGACACGCAATTCCTGTTCTCTGCTTCGGATGAGTGAAGTCAGGATGCTTCTGGATTTACTAAACAGATGACATAAAACAGGCAGAACACGTGAGCAGTAATCTGTGTTCAGAGGACAGGAGAACCTCGGAGAGGAGGCAGGGAGGGAGTCCCAGCCAGACGACTTCCTCTATCTGACTCGTATATCTGACACGTCATCAGTTCACTGTTTCTTATTCCTGTAGCACCCCATCCTGTGTGTAAACCTTGCTGCTGCTGCAGTTTGTTTGCACACAGCCTATGAATGGAGTTTCCATTGGGCCTTTGTGCCGCAGAAGTCAGGAATCTCTTTAGTGAACACTCAGCTCTACACTAAACTCAAAGCTGCTAATCGTCTTCCCACTATACAACCAACCAGGAGACATCACACCACATAACCAATCGGTATTAAACTGAAGGGAGAAACACTAAAGCATCCAGATCTTTTGAATTGTGGCTATTATTTCACTATTAGACTAACTGGCACAATAGCAGGAGTTATTATGGGGTTTGTCCTCATTTTTTATTTTCCAGTAACCCCAAAGCAACTTATATTGAGTCTTATTGTTGGAGTTAAAATTTATTTAGACTAAAAAAAAAAGAAAAAGAAAACCACTTAAGTAGCATAACACTGACCTAGACACTCTTTGAACACAATTTTGTCTTTGTTTTATATTGGCCGAGCTGGACACTTGGACCATTCCATAATGACTCGTGCATGGTCCTAATGATATCAATAAATTATGAATGTTGAAGTCATACATTGCTATATAAAACACGGAGAATCATTAGCGTGTATATTTTGGCAGCTTCTTCAGCGGTACCGGATCTGAGAGACCATCCATTATCTCAGATCCCTGATCAGGATGTAAAGGACTCACTTCTACCTTCTCCGTCACAACTAAGTGTTTCCCATCCGGCCGGCTTGCGCTCTCTCGAATTGCGAGAAACTATTTGGCTTTGAAGTTTGACGTGAGGAATTTGTGGTATTCGGAGTTGGGGTTTGAAAGGAACATCTTGTATCAGTGTTCATTGTGTCTTAAAGTATATAAACACTCGCATTAGAGGAGACTCGATACTGTATATGTTTCCGTTTTTAACGTTTGAGAACCTAATCCATCAAATATCGAAATTCATCATGCATATTCATCTTTTGAAATGTTTATATTTCATATCTTTTCATCTATCGTTCGGCTACTTCATACGAGAATCTTTGAAAAATGCCAGGGGAGTGTATCCTATGGCCTTAAAAATGTTTTATCTGCTTGAGTTATCGTTTTTCACTTAATGACCACCATTATGGCCTCGGTGCAGCAGGAGTGGCATTAGAAGTTGGAGCTTTTCTTCCCCCTCCTCCTTTCTTTCGTTCATTTCTTTCGTTCTTCTCTCTCCAAGGTGTAATGCAATCTAACCATGGGAAAAGACCTGGCATGGCTGACGCTTTAATGTGTGTAAGGCTCCTGTGTTGTGAGTGGCGTCAGTAGGGCACGGCTACAGTGAGCGAGGGCCAAGGGGATTCAGGGGAACATGTCTGCTTCTTGTCACTCAGGGCCTGTCGTGTTCAGGAAGCAACCCAGAGCGGCACAGGACGCCAGTGACACCGTACTCTCGTGTAGACGCTGCAAGAGGAACAGTAGGAAACAAGGGCTACCTTTAGAAGATTACGATGCATTTGCATTTCCTGAAGGAAATCCAGAGTGATTGCAATGAGCTGAACAAGATGGGATAAAAGACGAGAGAGAGAGAAATGTAATGACAAAATAAAGTGAGCAACAAAGAAACTGGTAAAGAGAGGAGGGAAAATCAGAGAGAGAGAATGAGCAGAAGGGGATGTTTGGGCGCAGTGGGGAAAAGAAAACAAAGAAACCGAGAAAAGAAGAAAATAAGGAGGCGAAGACGGAGACGAAAGAGGCCCTACGGTGTACACCTCCACTGCATCTGCTAGTGTGAAGCGAAGCTGCTGATTGGTCAGCTGTAAAGTCCATTGTGACGTCATCAGATGCAGTTGAAATTTAGACTGCCAGACATTCCATCAGTGTATTTCAAAGGGAAATATCTTTAAATTTAAATCGTTTCTTTTAGCTTAATTTCTTATATTACATGTTTGTTTGTTTTTTGCTTAAAAACATACAGAAATGTACATTTAATGCATTGGGTATGGTTAGTGAGAAGGTTTTTGCTGTTTACACTGTTTGCTCGAGGTTTGTTATTTTTATTAGAAGTTTGCACAGTCGCTACATGCCACAGTACACAATCCTCCTCGATCTTCTTTTCCTACAAGTTATGACACAGAAAAATACCAAAGCTGGGAGTTCCCGTGTTAGAAGTCAAGTATTTTGTGAACCGCTAGCTCCACAGTCAGTCTACCAACCTTATTTTGATCATGAATCAATAAAGATTACTCGGCCCAACATGTTACTCAATTCAAGTCGATAATATTGATCCAAACAGTCATTTTGTTTTTGTTTTTTTTTAATCTACTAAGAAGAAAACTTCCAGTCTACTCCACTGGTACTGCCATTTTGGAAATCACATGATGCATTGCTGCACACTGATTGGTTGAGAGGTGAGTGACGTTGAATTCGTCTGCAAGAAACCACCACGCACCAATGTTTTAAATGTGTACTGTCAAAATGAGTAACAAAAACAGGACTAAAGGCTCACAACACACCGTGCCATGGTATGGAAGGGTTGGAAATTAAACAAAGTCTGTAGGTAAAACAGCACGGTACGTAAGGTTCATGAACACCGTTTCGAGCTTTGGCCAATCAGCGCCCAGGAATGCAATCACATGATTTTCAATCATGCCGGCGAAGTAGACGAACTTTTCGACTCGATTCAGAAAATCGGCAGCAGGGGACACTAAGACTGATTTGAAGTTGCTGACATGTTGTTTTGTGATCACATGGAGACCGACAGATTGTATGTAGAGTGGGCCGTTCATGAATTATAGCCTTGTGGATTTTTCCGTGTCATAACTTGTAGGAAAAGAAGACCGAAGAGGATTGTATATTGTGGCATGCTACAAACTAGTTATTTGTAGGTTTTTGTGTTTTCTGTACTGGTGATCTGATTGATTTGGTGAGATACTGAGCTACTGATATCTGTCTGCTAGGTTACTGTGAATCTGTCTATGCTGCCAGCTTGGGTGCTCAGCAGATTTCGAGCTTATTACTAGCCAGTCTTCAGCTAATACCAGCAGCAAATGTTCATCTATTATATATCACTGGAATGAAAGGAAGCAAAGAGGCGTCGAGTTAATGTTTGTGTTCCTCTGCTGTTAATGGCCTCCATTTGAATAAGCCAAGTGATGACCCCGACACCACTCACAGTGAGAGCAGCAGAAGGACACTTAGCAGTGCAAGTAAAGTGTTTGTCTTTCTTTTACTCATTGCTAAAACTTTGATTTTTACATTTACGTTTTTGAAATCAATTTTTAAACCAGTGTTTTATTTGAATAATTGTAACTTCCTTTCAGTCGTTTCAGTGCTGTTTTGCTTCCGCCACACTTCTATTTCATAACCATTTTACTTTCATCTTTTCTTTCTCATTCTTCTCTGAAAGGCTCCGATATTGCAACACTTTCTCGCTCAGTTTAACCTCATAGCACATTTTTGGATGTTTCAAGCTTCTGGACATCTATTTCATAATTTCTTTCTATTACTGTATTTGCCAGTATCGTCAGTCTCATTTTATGACGACTGTCAGACCCGACAAATTCATAGATCTTTCTATTTGTGCCTGTTATTTCTAAATGTGAAAAGAACATCGTTTCCACCCACCCGTGATGTGTGTGCACGTGTGCAAACACAGTGTACGTATTGAGACATCAGTCTTGAACAGACTTTCTCAAAACACTATACAAGAAAAAAATTGTCATTGTCCAATTACATATGGACCTCACTATACGCTAGAGGATTTTGAGCTTCACCCAATGGATCAGAGCGTAAAATCGTTGGCCCATTTTCACCACATGTGTTGAGAAGTAGCATTAATACCCCACTGATCTCAGCCAGCTCAGTGGGAACACTAAATCACACATTGTACAGGAGTCTATCGCGCTTAAAAAAGGGGGAGAGAGAAGGAGAGAGAGCAAAATCTGGGATTTTGGTATGTGGGATCAGAGCTGTTCCTTTGGGTTACATTGGGGCTGGTGACAGGTGCTCAGCCTGGCTACGCCTCACTGTGACCCTGCAGGCCGGGCAGCACTGCCTGGCGCTACCCAACTAATCCCTGTCCAGCTGTTGCAGTTGTCGCCCCAATCAGTGTAAAGTGTTAGAGCAGGTGGCGGCTGGTTCAGGTAGCCCTGGCACATGCCGATTTCCAGATTCAAGAGGCAGTGACAGAAACCTGCCCCTGAAAAATCCAGGCCAAATGTTTCCAGAGCTGTCAGCAACTGTCCAACCACTCATCCATTATCCCACAGAAGCTCCAGGGCTGTAGCATAGTCTCCGCTTATCACACATACAGACAGGGCAGGAGGTGGGGCAAAGTGCACTGATACCACTGCCACTGCAGTATGAGCCAGTCCATCTCTGTCTGACCCACTGCTCACAAGTTCATCAATTACACCACGCATGGCTGTTGTCTGTCTCTTGTGGGAATCTGGTGACTGGTGGGAACTCATGCCACTAGAGCCATCCAGGATGTTTTGTCTGAGAGTTTGAACTTTAGGGTCGATATAGAGGAGCTTATAACCTGACCTTCACTATGACCTAAAGTAAGAAAAAAAAACATTAATGTATTTAAATATCAGTTTAAAGGTACTGACTGCAAAGTCATCTGAAATTTTCAAATTCTTTAATTGCGTATGGCATTTTCCTATGTCCCACAAGAACGATATCAAGTGGACAAGATGTGATCATTTTGATGCACTGAGAGTCGCTTTCCTCCATTTTGGGATCGTTTTCCTCCCTCGTGAGGGAAACAGTATGACCCTACGGAAACAGCCGAACACAAGGAGCTTGAACTAATTAGCATAACTATGGAAATGCGTCACACCAAGGTGGCGACACACGGAAAAAATCGTGAGACTGCATCGACCTCTGGGAGTTTTGAGTCACAGGGATGTAATTTGTGGTTGATATTCGCAAATAGATCCGTGAAACAGTCAACAGTTATTCCACAAAATCGAGTCGTACATGAGCTGATAGCCAACGAGGTGCGTAGTGCTGAGTCGGCTATAAGCCATGTGCGACAAGATAGAGTGGAATAACTCTTTTATTCTATCCACATTCACTGGATTTTGAGAAACAGAGCATTTTAATTTTTTTGCAAATTCGATAAATAAAAACTTTATACAAAACGTACGGCAAAATAATTTCCACTTAGAATGTAAACAAAGCGGTGAAATGACAGGAGCAATTTGTGAAAAATGTTGTAATAATAATTGTTGAAAAATAAAAAAAAAGTTATGTTCTTCCCATCAAATACTTTTATTCCATATTTTGTTGCTTTTTTAAAATATTTTTTGGGGTTTTCTTTTCAAGTAGAGTTTTTATTTTGTCCTCGGTTGGTTCAGCAACACAATCCGCCATTTTGTTTTTCTCTACTCATGGTATATGAGCTGATAGCCTAGTAGTAGAGGATATGAGCAATCAGATTGCACGATTGCTCATATCCAGTGAATGTGGATAGAATAAAACCTAATATATCTTTATCATTTGGAGTCTTTACTTTTTATGTGTCTTGAATGTAAACTGACACATTAGTAGTTTATATTTATGAAGGAAGACTTGGAGGGGTTGTGTGTTTATGTAATTTTTATATTTTATCATTAGCATATTCAAACCTTATATGATATTTATGTTATACTTACTCACTTATCTTCTTCGCTCCCACTGGAGCATAAGGTTTCCACAAGATCTCTCCATCCCTCCATCCCTCCACAGTCTTTTGCCTTGGTCTCAGCCTCATTCCAGGTGGTCCCAATTTGTTTAAGTTCTACTTCAACTGTCCTTCGCCAGGTTTTCCTTGGCCTGCCCCTTGGTCTCTTGCCTTGTGGGGTCCATCGCAGTGCAACCCTTGCAGGACTTGTCTGTGGCATCCTCAGCACATGTCCTAGCCATCGAAGTCATCTATGCTGTATTTCACTGACGAT
>JAOANJ010000009.1:16202167-16212385 GCA_026413345.1 Ariopsis seemanni | reverse complement strand
TATTTCTCTTTACTCAGTAAATGTATATTGGCATTTATGTAAATTAAAGCATGGCTATGGATTAATATTGTTTATAATAAGCAATCGGGTTTATTTTCTTTTCCAGGAGAATGTTTCCTCCTTTTAAAGTCCGAATAAACGGACTTGACAAAAAGGCTAAATATATTTTGTTGATGGATATTGTGGCCGCTGATGACTGCCGCTATAAGTTCCATAACTCGCGCTGGATGGTGGCGGGGAAGGCCGACCCGGAGATGCCCAAGCGCATGTACATCCACCCGGATAGTCCAGCTACAGGAGAGCAGTGGATGGCAAAACCTGTCGCTTTCCATAAGCTCAAACTGACGAACAACATTTCAGACAAGCATGGATTTGTAAGTAACCTTCTATTGCATGCTACACTTGTATTCCAAGCAGATGGATGATTAGGCCTGTTTGTTGGCCAAAAGCGGTTTAGAAGATTGACAGACATTTTACAAACATATGACGCTTTTTTGGCCTTTGATTGAAGGAAATATTTCAGCTATATTTCCGGTTTTCTCTGCGTGTAAGCTAATGTAACATAGGTGTGCTTACAATCTGATAACTACCCATGTTATACCAGTCCAAATACAACTCAGGGTTTTGTTGTGAATAATGACACTGTTATGCAATCTGAATGCTTCATCTTGAGATTTTTATTATTATTATTATGGTAATTTAAAATATACAGAGTGACAAATCAGTCAAAGAAAATGGGACATGTCAAGACCATGCTTGTCTTGGCCGTATTTATGAAGGCCTAAGGCTCCTGAAGTAGTGTTGAAACGTTTCATTTCTAAACCGTGGGGATGTAGAGATCGGCAGTAATGTTTTCTTCTTCCTTAGTCGAACCAATAACCTGCGGCCCTGCGCTCTTATACTCGCTTGCAAAACAAATCGACAGGAAACAAATAGAAAAATTTACATGCATGGCACACAACCATTTGATAGCCTATCTCTAAAGTCAAATAGGAAAGCTTTGTTTTTCTTTATGCATTGTTTCTTTATGTGGTGAAACTGCTTTTTACCTGCTTTTATTTGATATGTTTTTGCCTTTATTTAGGCTTTTATAGGCTCGGTGATGCAGCTACAGCCTGAAACATTTTATCGTAGGCCTAAACCAGTTAGTACTGCTACAATTATTTACAGTTTTCTGAAACTTCGTGCAAAGGTTAATTGGTCTATTATGAGATTTATTATTTATTTATTTATTATTATTATTATATATATTTTAAACCGTTCTCTTTCTGTCTTGTTCTCAGACTATACTGAATTCAATGCATAAATACCAGCCGAGGTTCCATATTGTGAGGGCCAACGATATTCTGAAGCTTCCCTACAGCACTTTCAGGACATATGTGTTTCCAGAGACGGAATTCATTGCTGTCACTGCCTATCAAAATGACAAGGTATGTAGGCCATTCAGTGTAACCAGTGATTTTAAATGACAGTATATGTCAAGTTAAGGCCAAGTTAAAATATGTGTCACTTCTAAGACATTTGAGTCATCCTTTTCCTTGGCCAAAAAAAAAAAAAAAGCTGCTTTTGTGTCTCTTCAAACAAGTTAAATGTTGATACAGCTGTCTGAAACAGGATTATCCCATGAAGGCAAGCCATAGCCAGCCACCTATAGTCTATAGGACTTGGAGTTGCACTGTGCGTCGTGATAGCACATCTCATTTTATAAGGATTTTTTTTCTTCCAATAAAAGCACGACTTCATCATGGTGTTCATATCTTCTAGTGGAGGCTTAACCTGTACACAGTCCTGTCCTATGGGATAGTGCGACCTCAGAGCTTATATTAATCGCCGTGTGTGTGTGTGTGTGTGTGTGTGTGTTGGGGACGGCTGGTGGTCTTGTTGGCCATCGTAAAGTTTATGGCATAGAGTCCCAATCGATTAGCAGGCACTTAAGCTCGCCAGTGAGTCTGGGAGCTCAACACTTGAAATTTGTGCAATCAGAATGGGTCAGGCTCTAATCCTTCAGGAAACACCAACGCAAATAAATCATCCTTTTACTTCTGTAAAATCCTACCCTTATCCCTTGACGAAGGAAAATAAAAATACCTAATTAAATATTTTTTTTAAATTTCAGTTCTACAAACGCATTAATTATTGATATCATCGTCATTTCCTCTTTCCTGCTGGTGATTGCTTACAGTTGGCCAAGCCTGTGAGCTACAGCTAGTGAGAGACGAATGAATATTTACACCTGAAATGTTCTCATGGGGCTTTTCAACATAATTAAACCTTCTATAGATATTAATCATGGGTTAAATTTAGGCATATGTATTTTTTTTTTTAGATAATAATAATTTTAACAAGGGCGTGTATTTGTACTGCGATGCTGCATTGTGCATATAATAATAATAATAATAATAATAATAATAATAATAATAATAATAATAATAATTCCTGTCCTCAGATTACGCAGCTGAAGATTGATAATAATCCCTTTGCAAAAGGTTTCAGAGATACGGGAAATGGAAGGAGGGAGAAAAGGTAAGCTCTGTGTAAATCTCTTAGAATATTAGATATATAGTAATATATCATGTATAATATTGCCTACTTGTATTTTAGCTTTCTGTTCATTTTTTTCGGTCGGAAAATAGTTATTTTGGCTGGATTTTGATTTCCTCTTCCTTCTTTCCCGATATTGTTTTTTTTGCCCCAGGAAGCAGTTAACTCTGCCCTCCTTACACATGTATGAGGTTGGTCAGTGTAAAGTGGATCGGGAAGGCGCAGACTCGGACGCGTCCTCAGGCGAGCAGGCCGCCGCCAGGGACTCTGTTCATTCCCCTCTCGGACCTGCAGCGAGTCCTCTCCCTTTCCCCAGAGCCAGCAGAGGTAGAGTCCCACTGTGACTTACTGGACTTTGTGTACTCAGAAGGGAAAACCTTTTTCTTTCTTTCTTTCTTTCTTTCTTTCTTTCTTTCTTTCTTTCTTTCTTCTTTTCTTCTTCTTCTTTTTTTTTTTAAACTGGAGTTTATCAGACGACTCAGGGTGTGTTTCTGCGGTTGAGCTCACCTGCAGTGCAGAATAACGGTCTCTGCTAGTGGATTTAAGCTCTATACGACTTGGTGAATTCAATTAGAATGCCCTCATCGAGTAGATTTAATTGAACGATTTAAAACTAACATTTAATCTTCATCAAAGACCTGTTTTACCACATTACTCGAAGGCTTACTAAAAATCTAGGTGAATAACTAATCACTACGTCATTAGGCCACCTTTGAGGTGCTGGAAAATTATTATAATTTTTTTTTAACTGAAAATGTATTTTCTGTGTTTTGCAATAGGCTCTGCATTTTGTTAGTGAGAATATAGTTTTATATAGTCTATATACTGTTCATTAGATTAAACTGCAATGTTATGAATAAACAATACTATTGCCTTACTCACTTCTTAAATGATTACTGAGCAATAATAACAACTGATCTTCTGTAATGACGTTTTTTTTTTTTTTTTTCCCCTCGTAGAGGATAAAGCTTGCACTGATAGTGAGCATGAAGCTGAGCACCAAGAGGATCACTGTGGAAGATCGAGCAGTCCTAAACCTCCATCTCCATTCAGCCCTAGATGTGAGGAGCGGTCAAGAGAGAGACCGAACTCTGAGAAGAAGGAGGACTATTCGGATTCAAGAAAGCAAAATGAGTCCATATTCAGCAGCCTGGGCAACGTCGACAAAGATAAACTGGAGAACAAGCACAGGAAAGATAGTACAGAGTCGTCTAAGAAAGACATGGACGTTGGAGGTCTTAGCGGAAGTAAAGACAGTTTCTCACCCCTTGTGGTCCAGACAGAGAGTCCATCACATTTCGGAGCAGGACATCTGCAGAGTCTAGCTCTCTCTGGCCTGCACAGTCAACAGTTCTTTAACCCTCTGAATACCGGACAGCCTCTGCTCTTTCACCCAGGACAGTTTGCGATGGGCCCTGGAGCATTTTCAGCTATGGGTATGGGACATCTACTGGCTTCAGTATCAGGAACAAGCGGCTTGGAGAATGGCAGCCTTTCGGCACAGGGAGCCGGAAGTAGCCCTAATCCATTTCCCTTTCACCTGTCTCAGCACATGCTAGCCTCTCAGGTAAGACTTTCTATCACTGTTCGTTGTAACACTATCAGTGGACTATGTTTGTTATGAAACTGGTTACAAGAGAAAGAACAAGTAACATATTTAATGATAAGATTTTGCCCATAAACCTATGAGCTGAAAAAAAAGTCAATTCATGCCCATGAGTAGTTTTCAGACACAGTGCAGGCCTGCTGTTCATCTTCAGTCTGTCTACTTGTTTCGATCCTCGAACTTGGCCATGCTGTCACCAAACATTGCATAATGAACTTTACGCAATAAAAGTTTTATCAAAGCTAAACATACGTCCGTGATATTATTTTTTTAAGTGATTCCTTTACATATTTTAACAAAGATTTTATGAGTTCTAAGTATGAATTTTAATATAGGCCAGGCCTAATGGCAGGAAATTCACCCAACCCTGATTCTGAGTCTGTACAGACATGTCTCTCAGTTGCAGTGGTGTTGCTAGTGATTGATTTATTATTATTATTATTATTATTATTATTATTATTATTATTATTATTTCATTTTCAATCCAGGGTATCCCCATGCCTCCATTTGGTGGTCTGTTCCCCTACCCGTACACGTACATGGCTGCAGCAGCTGCCGCGGCCTCTGCGCTCCCCACCAGCACCTCCTCCTCCTCTTCTCTCTCCCGGAACCCGTTCCTGAACAGCTCGCGGCCACGGCTCCGCTTCAGCCCCTATCAGCTTCCAGTGGCTGTTCCTCAAAGCACAAACCTGCTTACCACCGGACTGCCAGGTGGCCTGAATCCCTCATCAGATTCCTCAAAATCAGGCAGCAGGGAGGCTAGTCCTGTGCCCGATCAACACAACCATAAAGCCGCGTCCTCTCAGAGAAACGGCTCTCCCAAAGCCACACTGAAGGAGTCCATCAATGAACTGCAGAACATCCAGAGGCTAGTGAGCGGCCTGGAAAGCCAAAGGGAGCCATCCTCACCCAGGAACTCTCCCAAATGAGCCAGGATCAAATACAAACCTATCCAGGGCATGACTTGAACTGGCAGAGGATATGTTCTTATAAAGTGGCTATCTGAAGGATGTTCGTTTGCTTATTATTATTATTTTTTTTTTTTTCCCTTTTTTTAAAAAAACACATGGATAATCACAGTGGCAATAGCAAACAAGAAGGAGAATTAACAAATAACTTGGTGCTCTCGTGGTGGAAACTTGAACAGAGCTTTGAAAATGCTGCGAAGACAATCTACTATCCCCTAGAGCCTAATGGACTTCATGGAAAATGTGCTGAAAAAGTTGCAACAAATCCATGAAGCCATTAAAATAAAACCGAGAGACCAGTTTTGCAGAATGTTGTTAGGAAATGTCACTGCTGGGCCACAGGACTGTGGATATGGATCAAATGACATTTACAAACTGTAAACTCAAACTGTAAATCAATCAAGCTACATCCAAATAATAAGTGTATTTTAAAAAGGGATTACAGTGAGAGTCAGTGGACTGTTTGTGATAATCCGGCAGACAGATGTGCGTGACCTTGACCTATTTAATGTAATTAAAAAGAAATTCTGTAAATAAGCTATAAGGATCCAAGAATATGCAAATCGGTATTAATTTATTCACAGCTGTACATTTGCGTGTATATACTATTTAGAGTTTAACTCTGTGCTTTTCCCCCCCCCCCATTTTACATGAAGTGTAATACTGTAAATGAAAGCTCCTTTCTTGCGCTTGTTGGGTTGAAGCAGATCTGTGATGCGACTCTGTTTAATCTGCCTGTGACACGTTAACAGAAGCGTGTCCCATTACATACAGTAGTTAGTTGAAGAACGCTTGGGACAACCATCCAAAACAATACACTACTGTACTGAAAAGTATGTCAAGAGTAGGTCACCCTAGGTGTACCCTCAACTATAGTGCATCAGATGGCATACTATTTAATATAGTAGTGTGCACTTTGGGAGGCTCTCAGGAGATTCACTCCAACACACAAGACTTAAACTCATCTTCATGGACTGGATAAGAGCCCATTATGCTTTAGGAAAATGAACGTGCTGGTTCGGATTTTTGTTGTTGGATTCTCTCACAGTTTCAATAAAAACGCGTTGAATTAATTTCCTTGTTCCTTGAGCAATTTTTTATTAAAAAAAAAAAAAAAAGACTTACTAATAAAGCTGGCATGCATGACATAACCAAGAGGATTTGATATCCAGCAATACTAACCAACAAATCTATCAATAATGGCCACAACCTTTCAGACAAGTGTGTAATGATAGGCCTATTATTATTATTATTATTATTATTATTATTATTATTATTATTATGTCAAAGTAATACAATGCAGAGCAAGTTGTTTTAGTTGAGTAAGGCCTTATATCACAGTTCAGCTTGAGACTAAAACAAAACTCGCACTGTTTGCAGTTATCAAAAATAATGTGTCTGTAATATCCTAATGCTTATTCAGAGTGAAGGTATACAAATATGTAATGCTAAGGCCTAACTAGGCTTTGTGAAACAGCTTCTGGATCTCATCTTAAATGGAGCATTTTCTGACACTTTTATATATTCATTTTAAGAATCTGTGCTATAGAGAGACACAAATCTTTCGTTGCCCAATTAACGATGAATCACAAGACACAGGCTACTGCGCCCTCTGGCGGCCACTTGCTTAATATTTAGCCTATAATCACACTTTTTTTAAATTAGAAGAGGAATAATAATAATAATAATAATAATAATAATAATAATAATAATAATAATGATGATGATGATGATGATGACGAATGTTGTAATTTGGACTCCCATTTGGGTACAGAAGGAAATGAGGGAGGATTTGTGGGATGAAGCAAGATAGTGGGATGAGGGAGGACAATGGGAGGACAGTGGGAGGATAGTGGGATGAAGGAAGATAGTGGGATGAGGGAGGACAGTGGGATGAGGGAGGAGAATGGCCTTTAGGATGCAGACAGGCCTTTGTGCTGTGTGTTTGCTCCGGCGCCTGTCGCCTGGCTGCTGGCCTACGTGCTTCACACACCCGCTACTAAAGCACCACGACCTACACTTACAGCTCCTAATTAGGGATTATTCTCTTGCTTTTTTTCTTTCTCTTGCCAGAACCACAAACCCCCGTTTGTATTAATGGGGCATTGTTAAACACTGTTCTCTTCAGAGCAAGCAACTCGACTTTCCTATTTGTCCAAACCAAGCAGCCAATGGCTGTGTTTGTGTAAAACCTGGTAATTTACCCAATGTAAACCTATACAACAAGATATATTTCTCCCCCTCCTTTCTTCACAGAAGATAAAATAGGCCTAAGCATTCATAATGTGTAGCTTCTCACACTATCAGTTCTTTATCTGCAGACTGAAACTGAACACTGAGTAGACTGAAAACCTCAATAACCACTGAGGGGTAAAGATGACTTCTTGCTGATATCACTCCGTTTTGTACAATCCCATTGAAACTAAGGATGATTTGAACTGTTTATAAATCATCTGATTGCTAAACAGAATTAAATGTAACCTTGACGTAGCCATTGACATTCATTGTTCAGGGTTGGGATTGGGTTCAGTCACAAGAACGAGTGTTTCACTTATTAGGCTTCTTGGACAATATAATCACTGGCCTTTTCACCTCAGCTGTTTATAGGGACCAAAGAATATGGTTTCATACAAATGACTAAAAGTTTTGACAAAAAATGTGCACGTTTTAATCTACAAGACAGAACAATAACCAATCAAAAATCGAGAATCACTTCAGTGTCGGCTTGAGTTAAATCAGTGGTGTATTTGAGTCACAGAGATTTCATTTCTGCTAAACATTAGCTGCTGATAATAATTACAGTTTACTGTACATGGTAGAAAACCTCCGGGCAAAATGAACACATTCAGCTGTATTCAGTAGGACTTAAATCAACATTTTATGTATGACTATAAGATTTTGCTGTGGACAGGCAACAGCACGCAAGACCAAGAGGTAGGTCTACACTTCTCTTAGTGACTGCACTGAATGAATAGATAAAATAGGCCTAGTGTAGACATGTGTACTGCCTGCAGACACTGCTCTATCGGGCTGTAATTGAGGCACTATAATGAGCAATTATTAATAATTGTTTATTTGGACCTGAAACACACCAGTGTTACACCAGTCTAAGTAATAAAAACCAATAGCCTTCTTTCACAACTCTGGGAAACTGCTGCTGGCTTTTTCAGAGAGGATTTGCAAATAACAGTGGAAGCTGTATAATGTAAACCCTTTAACACAAACTACATAACAAAACCACAGAAATATAGCATGAAAGAAAGAGTGTGTGTGTCTTTGCTTGCTTGAGGGCAAAGATTTGAAGAGAAAGTGAGGTTAAACACTCAGGAGTTGGGATGTGTGTGTACAGTAGTGTATGAAATAGAAAGAGCCACCCAGAAGTCTCTTGCAGTAAGTCATGGAAAAATCCACCTGAGGGGATACATCAGTGAAAATAACTGACAGACAAACATGCTCATCACCTGCCTGGACACCCTGTTCATCTCTATAGAGCTTCACTCAGCAAGCAGACCCTACTTTATAACGGCTTATTACCACTTTTACACCTACACGTGTGTGTGTGTTTAAATACAGACAAAAATCAACAGTTCTGACGCAAACAAATCAAACACTGACAATTTTAATCTAATGCACTAAACTGTCCTGAGGATGTGCCAAACACAGCAACACACTCCTGGCTCAATGAATATGTCTGATATGTTTGATAAAGTGAATCTTTACATTTTCAATTATAAGTGCAATACTTCGCAAGTTAAACACTGCTGTTAAAATTTAGTCTGCATCTATTGGTTATTAGTTGTGTTTCACTGAAGAATTATTTTCAGGATTGTTGCAAAAAGGAGGAAAACCCAAAAACAGGGACTCAACGCCACCTCCTGGACATATCAATACAAATAAAATATAGAGTGCAATCATTAAAATGCACGTACCACCTTCTTTTGTCTGTCAAAATTCTCCTGAGGTTTTGGGATAATGATCATGCAGTTTTCACATACATAGTAAGTAAATAAAAAGGGAAAAAAATAAATCAGATGTAGTAATCAGCAAAGCACTTCATTTTCACTCCAGTGAAATACTGGCAGTCCAGTACAAAAGGAATAAGCAAATAGGGAAATACTGTAGATTCACGAACACATCCACATTTTAATCTAATTCACCACTACTTAGTAAAAAAAAAAACTGCAATACATAACACAGCAATGTCATATGAAGTAGAAATGCCACATAATGTACTGTAGACTCATGTAGAAAAGCAGCCTGGGTTTGACGGAGGCAGGTCCTGTAGTACACTCATTCACCACTAGGTGTCACAGTATCTTCCTTTAACATGTCCTCACAGTTTACCTATTTTCAGATATCTTTCAGATATGCTTCTTGATAAGTGTACTTAAACACTACTGCTACTACTAATAATAATAATAGTCAAGTTTTGAAGCTCAAATTATGACAAATGTCTAAATGTGTTCAGGACTTTTCTGGTTTGTGTCACTGGTCATGTTGAATCAGTGAGAGAAAAATATAAATACTTGCAGACATCATGCTCGTACCTTGTACTGCTTGATGGATGTCTCTGTTCACCCTCTAGAAGGGCACAGCCAACGCTGCAGTGATGCTGATGAACAGGACAAATTATTTGCACCCCTCACCAGGGTCTCTGACTCTGCTCAGGTTCTGCCATACAGATGAACACAAAAGATTATCAAAGACTAACAATCTGTTCCATGATGGACGAAGCGGTGGGTCACTGAGGGTGTGAGACTAAACTAGCCAGCTGTTTTAAAACATACAATACTGTCACACTTTTAAGACTATCGAGTGTGCACCCCAGTGGTGTAGTGGTTAGTACTGTTGCCTTGCAGCAAGAAGGTCCTGGGTTTGAGTCCAGTGGCTGGCGAGGGCCTTTCTGTGTGGAGTTTGCATGTTCTCCCTGTGTCTGTGTGGGTTTCCTCCACAGTCCAAAGACATGCAGGTTAGGCTAATTGGTGGCTCTAAATTGAAGCCTCTTTTCAATGTAAACAGTCCTCAGTTGGTGATTTTACATCCTTTGAACACTTATGTGCACTTGTTACATGCTCTCCTAACATATTGTTATTAACTATTTAC
>JAOANJ010000009.1:16129180-16144738 GCA_026413345.1 Ariopsis seemanni | reverse complement strand
ACAGGCCTCTCTCATCTTTTTAAGTGGGAGAACTTGCACAATTGGTGACTGACTAAATACTTTTTTGCCCCACTGTAAATCATTACTGCACTGCATATAAAATAAAAACAAAAAAAAGTGTCCGATACTCAGTTTGTTCAATTTATCCTGAGATAATATAGTTCTAAACACAATTCAGTAGACGCTACATAAAGTCAATGTATAAGTTAAGAAAATTTGTCTGTTCTATGCATCTAGTGAAACCCTGGTCTGATTATACCCATCCCAGGAACAGATCGGAACCACAACCTGCTCTCAAATAACCTCAGCCAAGTGTTTTGCCAAGAAAGTCTGCTTTCTGCATGATAAGAGAAAAGCTTTCAGGATAAGCCTTGGAAAAGCAACCACAAAAATCTGGCTAATACATTTGTTCTAAATCCCAGGATCTCATCTGGTTCCTAATGCTTCACCTGCAACCGATCACCCCTGCATAAGTCAGGTGTTTAGTTTGATATATACTATAGTTTAAGGTACCTGCCTGAGTGTACAGACAGAAGGGGTAAGTCCAAAGAGTGATTACCTGGCTAAAGACTTATATAGCAGGAACTATGAAATCTGTGGAAGTAGAATAAACACAATTATCGGGGTTGACAAAGCAAATAAGAAGTCTTGAATGACTGAAGACATATTCCATATATTGTATAATTACAGCATTACAGGTAACAACAACGCAAACATTCACTCTAACCTCTGCCAAGTTTTTTCTCTGCGCTCTCACATTCACAGAGATATAGCGTATAGATCCATTCTGATCAAGCCCTTTGGTTAGAGCATGAAACCAAATACTTTTTGTCAATAGATTTGTGTGTGCTTACCGTATATACCTCTAGCTGAAAATGATGCCAAAACAAAGGCATAGGAACCTATAGACAACTATCAGTGCTATACTGGTACACACCAAGTGCCCTAAGCCTACAATGAAAGACAAACTTAGTGATTCACTCCCTTAATTCAGGCTCCAGTAAGTCTTTGCAAGTCATCATCCCCATGAGCTTATGTAAAGCTAAGGCAAACTGACGAAGGTTCTTGGCAAGACCTAGTGCCTGCTTTCTTACATGAGTCAAGATCCCCTTTTCACACCTGCAACGTTTTTACCATCACCACCTCTATTACCGGACACCAAATTATGTACATTTTATTTTGTAGTTACAAAATCCTACCTATATGGCATGCGTATAAAAATAGCGACTCCTTTACCCTTTATGAGAATGCAGGTATTTACAGTCAAGCTGAATAAGGGCAAGGTGAAGAGGTTGTTTTTTTTTTTTTTTTTAAATCTCTGACAGGACTTGGAACACAAGATCAGGAACTGATTTCACCTTCAGTGTCTTAATCAGGTCATCTTTCAGTATTATTGCACTCATGGTGCGAAAAGAGGCATGCTTATGGACGCATTATGCAAACAACACTCAATAAGGTCAGATCATTCAATGAGTGTGAATGATGGTGAATGTGCTTCCTGTATTATAATTGAATGTGTGTGTGACTCATTTAATTTAGTGTTGGCAGCATTGTCTGGAAAACAAATGAAAGGCAGGCATCAGATAAAGCAGGAAGTGTTCTCAGACAGTTTAGAGTGATAATGTGAGAGACAGCAACACATACCTCATAACCAGAATTACAATTAATGATCGGTCATGGAGATCTCAGTGGCTTGATAGATACGCAACAACATAGAGGTTTCTTTGGAGATACTAAATTGTATACAATTCCCTGAAGTATAGTTAATGTGGTCACTATATAATCTAATATGCCTGCTTTGCTTATAAGCAAACTTGGTGTTTAAGAGCGATAGCTATGTGCGCACGCGCGAGTATGTGAGTGTTTGCACATATGACTCATCTCCGATCCCTGTGATAAAGAATTATTAAGGCAGGCTTGCTATCGCCAGCCCTCAGGCATAAACACATAGTGAACAGCGCATCTCCATATGACATAAATAAGTTCTTGATGCAATTACACAATCAAGAAATTGTGTAGACATTGAGAATGTGGATGTCTGTTTTGGAGGAAAAAAAAAGTGTACAGTGTGCGCTAGAGTGCCACAAAAGAGTTAATAAGGAAATACTTCACTGGGACAATCGGTGTCAGGCTTCAGACCTGATGGCACAGATAGCTGTCTGCCCAGGTAAGATGATGACAAAGGAGATAACGGTCCACAAACTTCAGCATATGTAGACTTACAAAAACACACCTGGATTATTTTTTCTGCCACATTTCACCACCATATAAAGGAGTAATTTTAATATGCAGTTTAATGTAAGGGATTAAATAAATGCATCATGTCCTGAGAGGTCTTAATGGTAGTTTGTAGATTGTCCAGTAATAAGACTGACCACTTGGTGAGGATTCTCATTACACTTACATTTGGCAAGTTGACAGCAGACCAACCCCATCCAGCACTATAGCTGACAAGCCCCAATAACTTATAGTTCCATGTTTTCCATGCTCTAACATGACAGGTTCAAGTCTTAAAAAACATGACAATTAGCCAAAGCACTGAGTCAGGTGTTTAAGAACAGGAAACGTTACTACGTAAACTGAGCAGGAACACTATCCTGCCAGAACTAAACTTTTTTTTTTTTTTAATATAAATCATCTAGTCAAACAGATTAATCTGTAACAAATTTAAATATACCGGTATGGTTCATTTCTTTACATTTTCTGGCTGAGGGTATGTTGTGTGCATTTTTTGCCCCCCCTTTTACCAGTTGGGTGTTTTTTCTGTTGTGTTGTTTTATTGTTCTTCTGTCATTGGTTGGATTTGTGCCCTACGTAGTTGCTGGTAGTGGCAGAACTCCAGTGGAGGTTGAGTGCTGGAATTCCTCTGGCGTTTATCTTCCATGCACAAAAAACGTCCGCTAGCCGATGAGAGACGTTTACTGGACTCTGCTTCTTTGATTCAGGATTCTACCTGATTGACATGCTCGTTCTGGGAAGTCTTGGGGCTGCTTCACCCTCTATGCCACGACGTGCCTTTTCTTGCTTTGTGCAACACTTATGTAGCTTTTGAAATCCATGCTGTAATTTTTGCAGCAGAGCCCAGTGGCTAATGCAGCTGTGCAGATCAGTGGGACTGTGACCAGTTAGGCCACTGTGGACTGATCTCAAAGATAGCTTTTAAAGAACTTTGCTGAGCTGTCCATTTTTGTTTTTGTGGTTTCCGTTATTTTTTTCCCTAATTGTAAAAAGTGACTGGTTATAAGAAAAGTGACATAAAATTAGTAAACACAAGTAAATAAAAAAAGTTTTACTGTATAGGCACAATAGTCATGTTTTCACGAATGTCCGTATAAATTACAAACGAGGTCACTTACTATAATAACTCATCTCTGTCTCTGGGGTGATGGGTTAAACTGCCATATGCCAATGCTGGCGAGTAAGACAGACAGTGACTTCCAAATTGCGTATATGCTGCTATGACAAAAAGTGATAGCTTTTGTCATTGCTCTCCCCCCCTCACTCCAGGGGAAGCAAAGTTAAGAGAAGGACCACCAGCAATCCTGAGCTAAGCACTGCTATCCTGAGTAATTTGAGTACATTTTTGTGAATAGCTGAGACACAGTCCTTTATCTCACCATCTCCCCCAGTCTGATGGCCTGCAATGCACTGGCTCGTCATCTGATGCAGCTGGAATGCAGAGATACAGTGAAAAGACCAGAGTGCCAACAATGTCTTTTACAGCAGGATCATCAGAAAGATGGGCAAGTTATTCCAAAAATTTAAGGTGTTCTTTGAGTCACATTCCAGGGGCCTGGAGTGCACAAATACGTAGGGAATCAATTAAAACTATGGGGTAGAAAAGTTTCAAAGCAAATCATAAAAAAAAAAAAAAAGTTGTAGTACAAGCAAATAGACAAACAACAGAAAGAGACAACCATCATTACACATTACTTCATATTATTCAAAGAAATATTATTCAGTCCCCACCAGGATAAAGCTTTTCTCCTCTATAATTAAACTTTAAAGGAATTGAAATGAGCCTTCTATATCCTAACGGTTGAAATACTCCGCATCCACCGAGTAAGCGAGCACTACAGTACCACACAGGAGGGAGCAGAGGCTGATTAATACTGGATTAGGTAACATCCTGGGTAAGTATCCAAAACTTTTGTTGATTGAATAATGCAAGCTGAAATGAATTAAGAACCAAAAGTGTGAGAACGGAAGAGTAACTGTTTAATTATTGTTAAATTTGACAAGAGGCTAAGGAATGTCACCTGCTTAAATCAGTCATATGAATATATAAGGCAGGTAATGACAGTTATTATACTCGTAAGAGACTCATTCCAAACTATACTTAAGTGGAGAGAGAGAGAGAGAGAGAGAGAGAGAGAGAGAGAGAAAGCCATCAAACATAAACATAACACAAAAAAGGTCCAAGACGCCAAGTCACTAATCATTTATCTCCATAACTGATAGAACACTGCCAGTCACTGTTGCTGCTGAAAATATTACTGATAGGTAGTTTGTGTATTCCTTTAATATTACCGTATGTTTTTCTAGAATTTCCAGCAAACTGAGAATTCAAATACACATTTTGAGAAAACAGACATGACCACCCCCAAAACTCATTCTCCCTCTCGGCTTACGACCAGCACATTAGCCTCAACCCCAAGTGAATACATCACTGTAGTCCCTGTGTACTCCTCCCTTGTTTGCACTTCAGATTAGTCTCATAGCCTGTGCCTGTGTTTGTCTGTGTGCACTGGGTGTTTGTGTGTGTGCGCACTGTGTGCATAAGGACAAGAGAGAGCAGAGCTCATTTGTCAAGTGACAGCATGTGTGAGGGGGGAATCCCTGAGCTTTATTTCTGCTTTAGAGGTAACACCCATACAGCTATTGGCAGTTAGTACCAGTGGCACCAAATTCTCAACATAAAGCAATGCCCTTTACTCTTAATGTTAGGCGGATAAATATTGACGAATGGTGATTTTATCATCATCCATTAGCACGCACAACTGAGCAGGGCGAACAACCAAAAGCTTATAGCAGAGACAGAGACGCAGCCTTGCATGACTTACTATCATTTGTATTCTTTTGTCACAAAGAAAAACAATGCGAGCTCACAGATGGAAATCAAAGACAAGTAATAATAAATGACTGTGAAGAAAAGCTGATATTAAAGGTCACCGCTGCTTTATAAATAAACGTTGTACTAATTATGCTGTACTATGTTAAACTTTCTAAAAAATATAGCTCACTTGGCTGAGCACACAGGAGGAAAATTAGGCTCTAACAGATTGCACAGGCCTAGTCAAGTACTCTCACACATCACTGTGTTGACAGGTTGTTGTTGGTTCCCACTTGCTTGTGTTACGACTACTTAGTCTCCGAGGAAACCGTCTTGTTCTCGGCACTCCATTCGATTTTGCGTGTCTGAAGTGTGCGTTTTCCTGCACTTTCTGAACAAATAAAAACATCTTCCCAACATTTCAAAATGTGAAAAAAAAAGCTGAACACAATGGCTCTGTTTAAATAAATCTTTTTTTTTTTTTTCCTTTTCAATGGGGTCCATGAGGTAGGCTCAGAAAAAAAAAAAGATCAGAAATAGATTAACCTCACACAAGAGAGAGATTTTTGCCTGTATTTGTATTGCTGATTGCCACCACCTAGACGAAAGTTTGAACAGCTATGCAAAGCTGGTGCGAGAAGACATTGGGCTGATTTGCAAAAATGGCAGTCAGTCACCATCAAGCAAATGTTTAAAAGGGCCATGGAGATTGAAAACAGGCGGTCATTTCCATCTGATGACGAAGGACCATGAGTGAAGGATGCACGCCGGCAGATGCGTTAGTAAACAGCACCCCCTACCTCCTTCAAGACGAGCTGTGTTAATGAAGTGAAATGGGTGGGAGCGTTCAGGCCATTGAAGCTTACAGAAGAGAACAGGAAAGAGAGCAATGGGAGAGCACTGGTGCTTAAAAAGATGAGGGTCATTAGACGGGATATTGTAAGAATCGGCTCATGCAACCGTATTGCCTTCTAAATGGTATAACTGGACAAAATAACCGGAGGAATACAACTGAGAGGCAGAAACCTCATGGTCAAAATTGGAAGGACCTGGGTCATCATGCCATTCTCTCCACGCTTAGCGCTGTGCTCTGCAGGAAGCCCTTTCGTGCCACTCTTCTCACCATTGGTGGATGAACAACACCGATCTGACTGTACTGCATAGGGTTAAATGGTTCACCTGGTCCGTCTTGTTGCCACGTACCTCCCACAGTGTTTTGAGTAGGTGCTTCATTCACAGTTGGTTAAGACACCCTTAAAGAACCTTTTGTATCTCTGTCAATAATCCTGTTTGCCTTGTCATTATTGCCAACTTTAGTGCATCCAGGAAACAAAGCTTTACAGAGATGTTCAGCTCTCTGGCGCTGCAGGATCTACAACATGGCAATTATCGACATGTTCACTCCTCTTATGGCAATCCATCATCTCCTTAAAATCCTGTTTAACAGCACAACAGCAAACACTTTGATGGAAGGAATCAAGAGACTGTTGGGACTAAAATTACATCATGATGATTACAGACACTGAAGGCCTGCTCAAGGGTTCAAGAAAGTCCCGTTTCTCATGAAGAAATTCTGACCAAGAGAGACGATGGTTTAGTTATTTTGACATGAATGTGTCACGCTATAATAATAATAAAAAAAACAAACTTTCAGGTTGGTATTGAACAGCAGACAATTATAATATGATATGGAAACTTATTCAAACGTACAGTATTCGTTTCAGAAAGAGAGAGTAGCTTAAGGTGAGAAGTTCACATACATGCAGCATACCAAAAATTTGCCTATCTTGTTGGCAGAGGTGGCCCTGGCACTAGGCAGAGAAAGACTTACTCTGGAGAATACTGACATCTCCTGGCTGCAAGTACAGAATCCAGACATTATTTATATAAAAGAAAATAAAAAAATTAAAAAAATACAATGATTTACATTCAGAACCAAGGCGCAGGATTTATGAAGCACTAATTTATAGTAAATTACATGCTTTAAATAATTCTAACACCACCATGTCACCTGGGATAAAGGGACGTGTATGTCTGGGTATCAGGTTTCAACACATAATAAAAGGAAGAAGGATGGGATAATGTTTACGTCACTCCTTACAAATACGCTTATTAACAAAACTAGGCACAGCACCTTCCTGTCAGATCAAAAAACGATGTTGTGATGGCTGTGATTGGAAACGAACTAGGAAAAAGCAAACATGGATCGGCAGAGCAACAGAAAAGCACAATACATCAAAGCAGCACTTTAATGTGACACCTGCTGTGCAGGACTGCAGTTCTTTGTGCTTGCACTAAGACGCACAGAGGCACAAAAGGTGCAGCAGTCCCCGGTTTGCTTTTGTGACTGACCGGTGGCTGTTTGCTTTTGAGGTGTTCTGGTTTGCCAGTGATGCTCCTATTGTCAGGTGGCCTGCAGGTATTATGCACTGACACGAAGAGGAAGGGAGGGGAGCTGCGGATGCGTGAGTGGATCTGGATTCCTGCCAGCTGAGCTTCTCATTGCTGAGAGACACCTGTCCTGACACCTCCCTCTGCTCTTTTACATAGATAATCCTTTGCTTGGCAGAGCACACAAAACTCCAGTGCAGGCCTCCTTTGACAGCCGAAGTACCTTTCATCCTTTTTGGAAAATGATACACAATATTTTCAGTTTCTAAGGTATTACCACTTACGGACAAAAGAAGCTAAGCTCTATGGTGTTCTGACACCGTTTTGTTTTTGGTGTGATCCAGGTGAGAAGCTTGCACAAGTCAAGTTCATTATGGAGTTCTACAGACATGCCATATTTCATAATTTTAAGAGATCCAAAATTACATAACTGATCATAACCGAACCTTCGATATCACCAAAGATAAAATTCTACTATCCAGTCTTACCGGTATTCCTCCAGATGAAGATCATGGACCTCTGTCTACAAGTTATTATTTGGACCGTTCCCATGGTACTTGTGTAAGAGTATTAAAGATGGACAATTCATGTAAAATTACTATTTTGAATTTTTAATTCATCAAGCAAATATTAAAACTACTCTCCACACATGCATAAAAATTGCACAAGCTGTAACTGAAGTTTAATCAAACCTAAATTTAACCCCATTTGCTATTTAGAAAGGCAGCCTTTACCGTCATATATGCAAGTACAGTGAAATTCTTTTTGCACACATCTCCCGAGGCTGTATATTGTGGATGACCCCCAATGATGCAGGTCATCCATGATATACAGCCTCTGGAGCAGAAGGCCTTATTTAATCCAGAATCTTAACCACTGAGCCACCTTTTAAAGCTCAACCACCAAGGCACCCACTGTTGCAAGAAGCATCTCGGTTTATACAAATATGGAGGAAATTGTTCTTTACTTCACAGCAGTGAGTCATTTACACATTTACCATACCAGTGGGCTAAAATTATTGCACAAGTGACGTGTTAGCAATGAGACAGTCAAGATGTGCTGATGATCGCTTTTACGTAATTTAGATTTCTGGTTTTTACAAAACTGAAACAAAGAAAAGAAAAAAAAAAAAACAACCTCTGACATAACTAACCCACAGCGAGTCATCTTGATGTAGCAGGAAAAAAGCCAATAAGAAAAATTCATAACCTGGAAGCAGCCACGCATCTTGCCAATAGTGCATTTTTTTCTACAACTGTGCTAGACACATAATTAAATAAAATATTAGACTCAAAACTATTGAACGTCATAAATATGGTCTCATACTGGCCACCCAAATCTCATCTGCTCAACAGTTTTCCTTTTTCACTGATGAAGTAGTAAAGGAGGCTGACAAATGGTGCATAGCGACAAACATACTTCGAAAGCACTTTATTTGGTAAGTGTACCTTATAAACTGGCCATGAAAAACCTGTTTCTCTCATAATGGTGCACCCCAAATGAGAACGATGAATCCTTACCACGTACACTTACACTGGTTAAATTCCATTATTTTGTATAATATCTGAAGCTCTCTAAAATGCTTTCAACCTTCCACCCATGGAATGTTTGCTTAGTGTTCAATTTGAGAGACCAAGCCACCGTAAGTGTGGTGTAATGAACACAGAAGAAAGGATTTAAGCAGCTTAAAGAATCCTAAATAAACAGTAGATTTTCCCATGACAAACTTGCTTGTTGTGCATGTACCGTAGTGATGAGGCAAGGAGGAGACTAAGTCAGTCTCCCCATGAAATACAAGCTGGAACAGGAGATGGGAGGGGAGAATGCGTACAGTATTTGCCGAGTTAGCGAGTGAGGGAGAATGTGTGCCTTCAGTTCTGAGCTGTCTCAGCCTGCACATTAAGGCAGATGTCTGTCAGCAGGGCTCATTTGCTTAAACAAACTGCAATGGCACTTCACATGTGGCCCCATTCATTAATGTGGCACTTGAGGCTCTGCGTGTTTTGACATACCATGTCTCAGCACTTCTAATATTTACATAACCAGGGACCACCTACAGTCTGGAGGGCATAGGCACCTTTCCTCCCTAGTATTGCCAAAGCTTTCTATTTTCACTTCCTTTCCTCTCGGACTTGCAAGCTGTGATGTATACTTGCGGAAGGGAGGAGTCAGGTCTGTATAAACAGGAGCAGTTTATCCGATATGCTGGAATCGGTTTACTCCCAACGCAACCAACGAGGCCAATTAACGGACATTAAAAGTAGAGAATTTTCAACATGCCTACTAGTATTCAGTAGTAAACAAGGCAACAAAGGATTGTTGGTTTATGAGGTGGCACAGTAGGCAGCATTTGGTCCCTGGTTCAATCCTGAGCTCGGGTTACTATTTATGAAGTTTTCAGGGTTTTCTGATTTCCTTCCACCTCCCAAAACATGCTGCCCATAGATGTGAAAGTGTGCGTGTGAGAATGTGCATGATGCCCTGCAATGCACTGGTGTCCCATAAAGTGTTTACTCCCACTTTGCACCTAGTGATCCCAGAATAGGATAAAGTAGTACCTGAAGATTAATCAAATCAATGTATGAATGAAGGTTTATGACATAGAGGAATGCTTCTTCAGGTTTCAACCTTTTTAACATTTTGCCTCCATCATGCCTAAATGTTCTTAACATACGTCTAGACAAGTAATGCGGGTTATAAGAATTTAACTGCCTTTGTTAAAATGAATACGTTAAGCTGGAAGGAGAACTGTATATAGAACATAAATAAGCCAAACTAAAGCTCAGAGTACTCCGTCACAGAGGTCATGTACTGTAGATGTAGATGCAAGTACATATTTTTATAGATGCATGATCTGAGAGTATTAAGTATGTTAATGTATTTCTGACTTCACTGTGGTTCTGCAGATATTGGGGTAAATACATTCCTGGAAATAACTGTAAATTCAGACAAATCAAAAGTCAAAAAACAAAACAAAAACCATTAAATGGCTTTTTCCCCCCCTTATGAAATAAAAAATGGCCAAGGTAAAAATATGCATCTCCATTTCAGTTTAACAAGCATGTGTGCAAGAACCATTTTTACAATTCATGATTTATGCTACAGCTCAAGAAATTCCAGTCTGATACCTGGGGAACAGGAAAGAATCCCAGAGGAACCCAGTTATTACACCTTACATGGGAGGGACTGTTCTTTCGTCCAACAGAAGCCATAACCAAGGCTTAATGCAGTCAGCAGTCTGCCAAGTAAATAGTTCAGCTAATCCCAGCTACATTGAGAACTGCATTCAGAATGTGGCAGCAAAAGCAGAGATGTGAACTGCTGGAAGTCTTCATTCAGTGCTCCCAGAAATCAGTAGCATATGTCAGAGACAGTTTTAAAGCCAATTTTATCTCATGGGGAAAGCAAAGCACTGGTCATGCACTTGGTATAATCACCTTATAGAAAAAGGTGAAGAAAGAATAAAAAGTTAATGCGATACACATGCACGCACATTACAGGGAAAAAAAGAGTTGCATCCACCAATAGCACTGGATAACGCGGACATTAACATTCCACGAAGACAACTTTGACGTACACAGGGCCATATCTGCGGGAGACTGATTCAGTGAGCATGACTGAAGACTGGTACACTTTGACTGGCTTTCAAAATCACTGGATCTCAGTCCCATATGAAGCTTTTTTACTTGGCACAGCGGGTTCAATACAATTGGATGCATCCTTATGTGACAGGACTGATGCTGTTATTAAGACGAGGGGGATAGTAACAGAAATGAAGTAACAAGTAGTAGGAAAGAAATGGCACATGCATGCTCTCTCTTCCACTGACTGAAGTCCAGTTCACTCAATTCTTCCATTGTTTCCCCCCCACTTATGCATGTGGGGTCGCTGCCATGTGGACCCTATTAATCCACGTCATAGTTTTATGGTGGTTGCCCTTCCTGCTGCCATCCTCCCATTTCTGGGCTTGGGAAACAACCATTCTCCAGGGATGTGAAATGGTTGTAGAAGAATCCGAGGAAAAATATTATGGTGGGGGGGGTCTGTGGGGCGCAGCCCCCCAGAAGCCAGAGTAGAGTTCCGAGTGGAACGGAAATGAGCAGTTCGCATTCATCCGCGAGATGTCGCAAGTGTATATTTTCCTCGCAAAACAAGTGTGTGTGCATGTATCGATTGGACAAAGCCCGATTCTCATTATTTTTGAAAAAAAAAAACAACACCATTTATTTTTTCAAGACCGACTTTCGGTCAGCGGCGCGGAAATTTGCGAATCCGCGGAAATTTCACATCCCTGAGAAAGTCCAAAACCCAGTTATATACCTTCCCACTCAATCCTAATGAATCTAATTTGATTAGTAGACCCTCTTTCCAAAGCATGTCATAAGCTTTCTCTATGTCAAAGAATACAGCTATTATTACCTCTTTATTAGTCTGTGCTTTCCTGATATCTGACTCTAAACACAATACTGAGTCCATTGTGTTACGACCTTTGCGGAACCCACTCTGATATGGAGAGAAAAGACCTTTGATTTCTAAATAATAGGTTACTCTTTCAGTAACTATTCTTTCCATGATTTTACCTAGTTGTGATGTTAGTGCAATTGGTCGATAACTACCAGGGTCAGAAGGATCTTTCCCTGGCTTCAGAACAGGCACTATAATTGCATGTTTCCAGGCTTCTGGAAGTTGCCCAGATTCCCAAATTCTATTTAAAAATTTTAACACTATTTCCAGAGTACCAACTGTCATATTTGCAAACATTTTATAGCATACCATGTCTCTCCCTGGGGTGGTCTGTTTAGCAATACTAATTGCCTTCCTCAGCTCAAACATGGTAAAAGGCAAGTTCAAAGGGTCATCTGAACTCTCTTTCTTGTCTAAGACAGTTGGGTGTTTCCTTAAAACTTGACTTCTCATTACTTTAGCCTCTTCAGTGAGATTTCTAGAGCTATGCACTCTCCTGAATGTTTGTGCTAAAAGTTCAGCCTTTTCGGAGTTGTTAACTGCTACTACCTCTCCACTATTTAGCACTGGTAACTCATGATTCCTCCTGACACCTCCCATTCTTTTTATCATGCCCCATATATCAGCCAGCTTCACAATCCTACCTATAGTATTGCAATATTCTCTCCAAAAGCTACGTTTCTGTATTTTAACCGTTTTCCTCACAACTGCCTGTGCATGTTTATATTCTATCAAGGCATCTTGAGAGTGATGTTTTTTCAGGTATTTAAAAGCCTTATTCCTTGCTTTAACTGCTTTACTGCAGTTTCCATTCCACCAAGGTACATTCTTACCTCTCCTGTTTCCTTTAGTTTTAGGTATTGTTTCCTCCGCTGACTTTATTATCTCTTCAACCAGTACTTCATTGAATTCCTCTACACCAATTCCCTCCATCTCTTGCAGTTTAATACATCTTACTGCACAGACTACTTGAAAACTCTCCCAGTTTGCACTTTCCAGTTTCCACCTGGGTATCCCTTTAGTCTTTTCTTTACACAATTCTGATCCTACTCTTGTCATTATTGGATAATGGTCACTACCTATAGTAGTTTCCTTTACTACACTCCATGAGCTGATGCCAGCTATTGAACTGGATAAAAATGTTAAATCAAGCACGGAGTCTGTGTTGTTTAAACCATTATATCGTGTGCCTTCACCACTATTAATACAGACCAAACAATTATGATCAATAAATTCTTCTATTACTTTCCCATTTGAGTCTGTATGGTTACTTCCCCAAAGTGTATTGTGTGAGTTGAAGTCTCCACACCAAACCACATCGCTTTGTACTGTTCCCATAATGTTCTGTAGGATATCTTCATCTAACTTTTCACATGGGTTATAATAGTTTACTATGTCTAAAGTGCCCCTTTTAGTCCATACCTTAATAACAATTGATTCATGTTCTTTATTGATCAATAGAACTTTGTAACCTATCCCATTTTGAATAAAAGTTGTAACTCCTCCCCCTCTTCCATTTTCTCTATCTCTTCTAACTGCTGTATACCCCTTAATAATAAAATCTAACTCTGGCTTTAACCATGTTTCTTGCACACAAATTATGTTTGGTTTCTCTTTTTATCTATCTACGGTATATACCTTTTGAATTCTTGGCCATTTGCAATCAAGCTTCTAGCATTCCATTGTAAAATTATCAGTAACATTAGACTAATCATAGCTAGATGTAGCCTGAGAAGATTGACTAACATTATCTGTGCTTAGATTGTCTCTGACCGTTTCCCATAGTAACCCCTTGATTCCTAGGTACTTCTCAGCTGATTTCACAATGATCTTAATTCTTTCAGTGCGACTCTTCGTCTGGGCTGAGCAGTTAATGATTTCTGCCATAAAGAGCACAAAATCATTCTTATTAATGACTAGACCTTCGCTTTCCAACCTATGACCCCCTTCACAGTTACTTGAGGACCTAGCGTTATTGCCTTCCTTCTGTTTAGGTAATGGTATCGCTCTAGGGACTATCTTCACTGCTTCTGAGTAACTAATACCTTGGGTAGCTCTGACTTTCTGAACTTCTTTGGCTCGTTTACCAAATTCGCAGCCCTGATAAGCCGCACTGTGCTCACCTCCACAGTTACAACACCGTTTAATCCTTATCACAATCGCCATACTCGTGCTCTTCACCACATTTACTACATCTCAACTTAGCTTTGCATACAGCTGCTGTGTGACCAAATCTTTGGCACTTGTAACAACGGAGTGGTGGCGGGATGTACAATTTAACCTCATAGCACATGTACCCAACAAACACCTTATCCGGCAACTTCTCCTCATCAAATGCAATCATTACAGAGAGGCTGTCACAAAGTTCACCGTTCCTCTTTGTCCTAAGTCGTTTAATTTCACTCACTTTTACATTCTTAATACTTTCTTTTAGTGCATCTGTAGTCACATTAGTTGGGATTCCAGTGATTACACCTCTAGTGAGTTTCCTATTAGCTTTAGTGCATTGCACTATTTTACCACTAACCTTCTTTACTTTTAGTGCCCTCTCATATTGTTCTGCGTTTTTACAGAAAATTAGCAGTTGACCACCTCGCAGTACCTTTGCGCTTCTTACCTCTCCCATTTCCTTATTTAGACTTTTCGTAAGATGAATTGGATTCCATTCTCTGAAAGTGGCACCCTCCTGCACCAGTTTAACAAACATTTTATACTGTTCCCCTTCATACCTTCTTATTGAATCAGATCTAGAATCCTCACACTCAGATTTTTTCCTCTTTTTCTTTTTATTCCGATAATAATCCCATTCCTCGCTCTGTTGAGTCCCAGTCCCAGTCCCACCAACCTCAAACTGCTCAGACTCTCCTGCCTCATTTCCTGTGCCATCACTACCATCCTCCATCTCCAGGCCAGTCACAGCCCAGCTGTTGCCAACCTGCCAGCCAATACTCCTAAACTACTCTGGCAAAGTCCCTGTCTGAGAATGGCGTTTTTATAGACAGCAGAGAAAACCAGAAAGTGAATGCAGGCAAGATGGAATTACCGTCCCGGATCCGGATTAGCGCTGACCTGGGAGATAAGTAATCCCCGGAGTGGAAGTCCGGGGCGGAGCATGACAATTATCACTTCACTATGTGAATTGCTCAAAAAATCTGCAGCTCAGTGGCCATTGAACACCTCTGAACATCCTGTCCATTTCTCAGAGATGATATACAGCACTGCTAATGCCAGCCATTTCGAAGCGAGTCAGTATTTACTTACTATTCACAGTATAATACACCCGCTCTTTGCGGATAAGATTGAAGACTCCTGCTTACAATCCTCTGGAAATCGGTGGACTGATAGTCACTCAGGGATTTCAGTGGGGGATTTTAATTAATGGGGTTACTCAAGTAGTGTTACATTAACACTAGCTCTCTCTATCTTCAGCTTGAATAATGTTAGCTTGCTACTTGTTTTTAACAACTACTGTACATCCAATATAATCTTGGAACAGGTAAAAGCTGGTTTATGTTGTAGTTACATCCATCCATCCATTCATTATCCATCCATTATCTGTAACCGCTTATCTTGTACAGGGTCGCAGGCAAGCTGGAGCCTATCCCAGCTGACTATGGATGAGAGGCAGGGTACACCCTGGACAAGTCACC
>JAOANJ010000009.1:14533824-14546184 GCA_026413345.1 Ariopsis seemanni | reverse complement strand
AACCAGTTCGTGTTGTGAGAAGATGGAGTAATAATTTGAGGCCAGGTAATGTGATACTGACTCTCAGGGAACAAACTTTGAAATGGAAATGGAAATTCACTATGCAGTCATTCAATGCTACGCCACAAAAAAGAGCTGTCTTACACCACCTGAAAGAACTTTGCCCTTTAAAAAAAATACGGAGAACCAAACCAAAGAGTCCAAACCTGTCCCACAGGATGACAAGTTACCCGAGGTGAAACAGAAAAGCACATTAATCTTGTCTCCATATAAACTCCAGAACTCTGGCATGTTTTCTCAATGCATCTCCAGGATCAGTTCCAGAATAATTCACAGCTACCTGCATTCTCCTAGTTAGCATCGAGTACATTCTCCTTCCACTGTCCTTTTATATCATCCTAGGATTTTCTTCAGTCACAAATCTCTCTCTCTATCATTTATCATAAGCGATGACACATTTTTATAGTAACTAAGTCTGGGATGATAGCATCGTCAGCTGTTTATTTAGCTGATCTAGCCCCACAGAGAATCTTAACACATAACTTTGCGTTTATCATGGAACTTGATCAGGGCGGTAAAGAAAAAGAAACCAGTTTTTCGCATAAACATTTAGACAACTGTCTTCTTCTGCAAGACGAACAGCTGGACACCACTTCATCAGAAGGTGCGGCCATGGGTTTGTGGTCAGAGCTCTGGGTCAGCCGGTGGGAGGGAGCATGTAGGGATCTAAGGTGCTTCCAGAGAAGTGAAAGAAAGCACTGAGTTAGTCTAGGAGAAGCAGCTGGGATGGCGTGGGTAGAAACAGAGGGAGTGGTGTGAGCAGCCTCGGTCGGAGCAGGAACAATCAAGAGCCGATGATTTCTCCAGAAATGTGCCCTCTTTATGAGTCAATGTGAAACAGATGAGTACAATAAAATTTGTCAAGGATCACTCGCTTTTTAGCACCCCCCCCCCAAGTTGAAATGTAAGACAAATGGACAGGTGTATTATGGGCCATTTTCCAATCAACCGAGCTCCAAACAGACAGAAAAGAGACAGTACATTTCCAGAGAATTGAATTTCAAAAGTTCTCGTTCAATCAAGAGTCAGCATCCATAACCATAGATAGACAACAAGACAGACTGTAACTTCTCTTATGCAGAAGTGTGGGGGCTTGATGCATGTTACGAATAAAACATTTCTAAGGATCTCTGTGGTATGGGGTCGATAAGACTATCTCAGCATATGAACATGCACATGTTCATTTTTGAATCTGATATCTGAGACCACTGGATCCAGTTCGAATTAAGGCTTTAGTGGGACCACAATGGCCATGTTTTAAACACCCACAGTAACACAGTAACACGCTTTTGATTTGGATGTTTATACTACTCTTCTACTGAGTAGATTTTGTCCATATAAACTTTAAGGCTGGCTTCAGCAAGCTTTGGTTTCTGCTCTGACTGAGGGAGCTTCCTCAGACTGAGAGGAATATTTCCTTTGGACCAGTTTATGAAGTATGGTTAGTACAGTGTATTGTTCCACATATTTCTCTTCATCTCCCAAGCTTTGCTTTTCTTCACTTTTGGCCCACTCTTTGGATGAGAAGAGTGACCAGAGAGTTAACAACTCTTTGTAAACTGTCAAACACCGCCTCTGTCCAGAGTAAAAAAGGCACGAAGAGGAAAAAAGAAGCAAAAGAAAATGCAAAAGCAGGCCAGACATCGAGTTCCTTTTCTGAACTGAAAGGAGTCGTAGATTACTCTTCCATAATCAGGACAAGACTTGGAAACCCCAACCATTGCTAACCTCTCTTTTCCTCCCTCTCTCTACTGCTCTCTACTAGCATTACCGGCTTTAAGCAGAACCACACTACACATCCTGCTCACTGCTACTACCAAGATGAAAGTTTACTTCCCCTGCTCAAGTTCACTTCATCCCCTGAAGCACACACGTGATCTCCGCTCGCTCAAAGAGCTTACCTTTCTGGCATGGTTACCATAACGCATCTACAGAAATAGATATCCCTCAATTGCTGGAATGGGTATGGATTAAAAAATTATTGCTACTTTTGTTTTGTCTGTAGGAAATAGAAAGAAAGATGATCCACCAGAGGTGCTTAATGAATGGTAGAGAAGGGGAGTGTGAGATTTATATCCCCAGGGCTAAAATCCACATTTTCTATATGCATTAATATAGTTATAATAGATCTGTTATAATAGTAATAATATTGTACTAATATTGTTCATAGGCTTGAGTCAGTACTTTGTATTGAGTTTACACTGTGACACTCTGCATATGTGTGTGTGTGTGTGTGTGTGTGTGTGTCTGCTATCCACTTAAAAATGTCATGTAGTAATATTGTTCGTAGGCTTGAGTCATTATTTTTGTATCCCGTTTACACTGTGTGTGTGTGTGTGTGTGTGTGTGTGTGTGCGCTATCCGCTTAAAAATGTATTGGCAAATCGCAGCATTTCTCTGAGGCCCAAACACGCTGGTTTCTTGTGTGTGGTTTGATAGTCAGTATATACAAAGTCTAAGTGGGAACCCAGTCCTGCTTTATTGCCAAGGTTTCAGCTGAAGCTCCTTCAGTGACACCCTGAACATGGGTCAGTCAACTTTCGAAACTATGCTTCTTCTTTACCAAGTCATCCCCAGTGTTTATCACTGCAGCAAATTATTGATAAACACATAGCGTTTTATATACAGCATAGCATTTAACACTAAGGATTGATATTGCTCTGGAAGAGGGTGTGTTCAGAGTTGTGCTGCAGACACGGGAATATTTACAGGTGCTCATGCAGAAATATCCATGAAAACGTAAGAATAGAGACGACAGCTGAGTAAACTACTCAGAAACATAGTTAATAATGATAGATTTTTTTTTTTTTTTAGGAATTGACAACATGAACACATTTTCATATTCTTGAAATAACCACAGGTTTGAAGAAGACAACTCCGCCTTAAGTGTGTGTGTGTGTGTGTGTGTGTGTGTGTGTGTGTGTGTGTGTGTGTGTGTGCGTGCACGCAAGTGTGTGCACACTTCTTGTATGTGCATGCTTAGCTATTTCCTAACTTTGTGTCCCCATACTAAGATGGGTCAGGTCCTGAGGTAAGCGCCAGTTTCACTTCCCTTTGGTTTAAGAGTCAATCGATCAAATGTGACCAAAAGAAACATCAACATGATGACATGCTACAGAAAAGAAGTCTCTAGAAGGCAGTGTACTGAAGTTGCCTACAACAATGTCACATGTTCAGTATACTCACTAAGGCTGGGAGGGTAATTCGTCATATCACAGTGCATTTATGGCTTAAGTAAGTCTTCACATTTACCTATTGAGGTTGTAAATGTTAATAGTGGTCAAAAAACTCCCCTCTTAAAAAAAAAAAGAAAGAAAAAGATAAATTCCCAGTATCATTTGGTATATAAGAATAAGGTACAGGTGCATAGAAATAATATTGATATGTGACATAACAAGGCTTTGCAAAATTGGTTGTGCTGTTTGTATGTTACGGGCAGGTGGTGGTGGTGGTGGTGGTTGGGCGTGTGGTTGGGGTGATCCAGGCAGTGTGTACATCACAAGACTGCTTAGCAGCCATGAAATTTGGGATCAGGCTGATAGACAGCGCGAACAGTCTGAGAGAATTGGGGATTTCACAGGGCTTATCCTGAGTGGAGCAGCTGCAGTGAGAGTGCTGAGATTTATCCATGCTATCAGTGTCAGGGAAAGTGCCCTATGTCTAATCTTCATGGCTGTCACATTAACAGCTTCATATATTAACCTGAAAGCAACAGCACCATGAGTGGGCCTATGCAGCTCTCTGTGACGTATACGCTGATTATGGAAGTTTACTTTAAATGCTATTAGATTCATTATTTATCAAATAATGTGGGTTACTTGGATAGAGTTTATATACACTGGATCTGAAAAAAACATGCTTTTGTTTCGATTGCTATTTGTTTGGTTTCGAGTGTTGTTGAGGCTCGACGACTTTCTAATGGGTTCACTGTGTTCTCCTGAAGAATGTTTGGGCTGCATTGCTGAATTGTAAATATTACCCAATTTTAAAGGCAACACCCATGCTTAGTCTATCTCACCAGATGGACATAAATTCACCACCATGGATTACTGGTATTATTGGAATATGCGCAATAACATGTCAGTGGTGCGCTCAAACGGATTTGCTTATTCGTCTTGAAACAACCAGTATGAAGGCACTTCTAAGGGGGTGGGGTATCATATGCAAAAATAGTTCAAACTATATCGGACACTCTGGATATTCTCTCTACAAAATGGGACTCATTATATCAATGCATAGATAAGCTTAAGTCACTTTACCAAAGTGCTGGAACAATTACTGGCTTCATGTAGTTGCTCCCTTTTGTATGGGAATGCTGGGCCATTCAGCAAAGCAGGAAACTGATTTACAGGAGATATCCAGTATTCCAAAAAGTCCTCCAATTATCATACAATTCCAAAGATGCTGCTTTCTTTTTTTGCCCAGAATCCCTTTTCCATCCTGGTCAGAAGCCCTGAAAATTGTTCATATGTGCTTTGTTACTTATTCTATATACACTAGTCACACTTATTACACAGGTTAAGGGTATGATTGCAACACTCTTTTGAAACCTATTTTCTTTGGGTTTTACTTACTTACATACAAAAACAAATAAAATAAATAAAAATGTCTTTTTTGGTTTTCAATTGACTGGTTGGCTCGGAAGTTGAATAAAAAGGATCTTGTTTTTTTATATATATATATATAAATACTGCACTGTTACGTGAGTGTGTCTATTGTTGGAGCAAATTATAAATACAACAGTTCTCCTTTTTAAAAAAAAAAAAAATGGCTATACTGCAAAATGTATAGAGAAAGGCACTTTTAATGCATCCTGTGTGCATTTTTCTGGCTAAAGGTCACTTTCCTCCTGTGTCTGAGGTGCAGGTTCACTGAAGATGAGGTGAGAGTTAAAATACTGTGGGCAGCATACAGGCATTTAGTTATGTGTCATAGCTGTGCAGCTGAGCTCTGTTGATGGAAGACAGAGTTGGTGGTCTCCTCTTTAGCTGGGGGAGTAGCGGTCAATGGTGCGTGCCTCTGCAGGGAGCTGTTGAGAGGCAGGTGGCAGTGGCAAGACATCCATCTTATCATGTGTGAGGCCTAGGTGCTCTGCAGTCAGTTTGGTCAGTGGATAAAGGCTCTCCATGGCCTTGGGATCTGCCAGCAACTGCTGAGAAGCCTGTGCGAGAAGCTCCGAGGCCTTCTCCTGTTTCAGGCCTAGATGTTCAGCTGCATACTTACTGAGTGGAAAAATGCCCTCAGAGAAGTCCATCTTCAGCTTGCCGTCAGATATGAATCCCCCACCATTCCCTCCACTGCTGTGCATCTTCATGTGACTAATGAGGTTCCGCTGCTGGGCAAATTTGCCACCACATACCTGGCACTCGTATGGCTTCTCACCAGAGTGAATGCGCATATGCTCAGTGAGCCTGTACTGCCTCGTGAAGCGCATACCACAGGCGTCACAGGCAAAAGGCTTCAAGCCCAGGTGGCTACGCATGTGGCGGGTCATGGTGCCACGCTGGGTGAATTTCTTGCCACAGATGCTGCAGGGGTAAGGGCGGGTCAGCCAGTGGGTCTTCTCGTGCTGTCTTAGGGTTGCCGGATCTTTGTAGGTTTTGTCACAGGAGGCACAGCGATATGGCCGAATCATTTCCCCAATGCCCACTGGATGCAGGTTCTGCCCTGATTTACTGTCTAGGTAGGTGCTGTGGAGGCTGCCAGTGCTGTTCAGGTTTGTGGGTCCATTGGTGTTGGCAGGTTTGTCAGTGCCATTGCTGTTTGGGTTTTCTAGCTCTCCCACATGGTTCAGATCCTCTTCTGCATGGGTTTCCACATGGGCATTGAGCTGCTCAGAGCTGGGAAACCCTTTCCCACATGGGATGCACACATATAGGTTATCTCCAAAACTCTCTGGCTCATAGGGCACATGATACCTCCCACGGGGACCAGGGGGAGATGGCCTGCCTTCACTGCTGCCAGTTTCTTCGCTGCCTGTCCCATTCTCGTCCTCTCCATCACAGGTTACTGGTCTGTCATAGCCTCCCTCACCCAGGTTCAATTTCTCCTCACTGTTTTTGTGGTGATTCATATGTTGGTGGTGCGTTTCTTTTTCCTGATCACCCATGCCCCCACTATCATCCTCATCATCATCATCATCTTCATCCTCCACACTGTAGGTCATGGGCTCGTTCTTCACCCAGCGGTAAATGTTGGAACCATCCCTGCTGCGGTCTCCTGGCTCTTCTGAGGGCTCGGGGCTCGGGGGGCAAGGGTAAGCCTCCTGGCCCTGAGAACTTGAACGCTGAAAACGAGGAAGTTGGGGCAGTGAGTTGAGGAGGGGAAAAGACCGTGGAGTGAGAGGGCCAGTGTGGTGCACAGCCTCCATTTTCCCTGAGCCATCGGTAGGGCTAAGCAGAGGGCTTGTGCGGTGACTCAGGTCCCCCTCTAGCTCCTCGTTAGGGTGACTCAGATGAGGATGGGTCGAATGTTGCTGGGAGCTGGGGCTCTTCTTAGACAGGTCCAGGCCATATATGGGTGAGCAGTTCCTGTCAGCAGAAGGCAAACGTAGACCTGGTTGTGGAGGCAGGGTTGCTTGAGTATGAGGGTAGGGCTGCTGGCCCTGTGTAGGGCCTGGAGCATAAAGCTCTCCTACATGGGGAGCCAGGGAGTGGGGTGGTAGATCCTCCAATGATGGGCCTCGTGGTGTGCTCATCACCCCACCAGGGAAGCAGGGCTGTATTACTGGGGTGGACACTCGCAGCCTTCCCCCCAGCACTCCGCTGGGACTCATTTTATTGTAAGGCAGAAACCCAGATGTGGGTCGTAAGTGGTATTTCTCATTTCTTTTTAGCTTTTTTTTGCACAGGGCTACCAAGTCCAGCAGCTGCAAATAACTAGCAGCTGCTAGCACTGCACCGATGTTGGGCTCTGTCGGAGAGGTGGGGTCACCTTCACTTAAGCGTCCTGTGTATATATAGTCAAGGATGACTCGGAAAACACCTGGACTCACCATCTCATGGTCCAGGTTGATAAGGTTGTCATGGACAACAAGGGATTTAAGATAAAGGCTGCTGGCAGCCAGAATGTTCTTATGAGCACGAAATAGAGCATTCTGCACCACTATGATGACATCACACAAGAAGCCTTTGGTGCGTTGCGTGTTCAGTTGCAAGAGGAGGTGCCTAGCATGACTTGGGACTTCCATGGCATCCAGCATTATCTTCAGTCCACCACCTGAAACAGCAAGAAAAAAAGTTCAGACCTTATCCAATAACCATATATAAATCCTAGTATGCTGTTGGGTTTCAAAAATGCTGCTAAGGCCCAAAGTACAGCTGGAAAGCAGCATAGTAAATTGACACTTCAGTTCAGGATTTCATTCTCAGGCCAAATTGTCTTGTTTAATAAGTACTGCTTGAAATGACAACTGAACGCCTATTACTTGAGAAGAGTACCTGAGAGGGGGTGTACATATTTTATTGGTTGGTGTAGAAGAAAGATATAATACTAATAAAAATACACTGCATTTACAGCCTAAATGTGGTCCCTGCGGTTTACCTTCATGCTGTCTTTGCAGGAAACTAATATCAAAATATTTCCGATCCATGGGCCATAAAAAGTCCAAATGAATATTTAAAATTGAGCTCCTAATAAATGAGAAGGGACACAACATCGAGGACGTAGGTGCATGTTGAAAACCCGCAGTATAAAAGCGAAAAAAGCATAGGTGGAAAATGGCAGTGTAAATGTGTTTTCATATTGCTGTCTTCCTGATAAAGCGTTCCAGAGGTGGTGTGTGAAGTTTTAAACAAAGTCTTACTGAAGCTTTTGCAAGTGTGACGAACAGCAGGTATAAACCAGTGGGACAAAAATGTGTCCAATAAAAGATAGGACCCTTTCAGCTCGGTCAAATAAGGAACTACACACAGGCTTACTCTAAATCTTATCAGAATCACAGGGCTGGGGGCACAAACTCATCTTTATTATCATTATACATAAACAGCATTATTACCAGGGATGTTTAACCATAAAAAAAAAAAAAATTTGCTCTACATTAGATATACAAATCCCTATTACATGACCTACACACACACATTTACCAGGATGTGTTGTTTAAACACTGCTACAGAGTAGGTGTACTTTATGTACAAGATAAAACAGATTTCTGGGGTCCCCTAGGGCATGACTTCAGTGATGGGAAACCAGCAGCTAAATAAATAAGGTCAGCTATAGTCATCCCGACATTAGTTCATCCTCTCTTTGTTTATGTATTTGCACGTTCGCTTCTTTTTAGAGGAATAAGGAAGTCTGTATTTATAAGCTGCAATGTCATTTTTCCCTTAATGGTTTAGTGCATGCTAACCATTCTGTAAACTTTTGATTAATATGCAGAAGAAAACAAAGCCAAGTCAGTCTTATGGTATGTTAGGGAGCATGCCCGACCTGGGGTATTCGTATGTTTGCTTGGTTGTTGTTTTGGTTTTTTTTTTAATATATATAAGGTAATGAAAAATTATTATTATTATTATTATTATTATTATTATGGGTTTTTTTTTTTTCACTCTACAAAATCAGGGTGATCCGTGTAAACGTGTGAAAATAACCTGAGGGTAAATATAGCCTGCATGTGATCACATGCACGGATGGATCGCCCCTTTCCACTCGCCTCCAGACGGGGTTGCGCTCCGGACCGAAACACGACGCGACGCGACGACGCGACATCCTGCGCGCGCAGCTGATCAAGTGCACGCGCCTGAACAGAACAGCGGTTACCAACACCTCTGTGCACTGACAGTAACTTTGTCGGTAACTTTATGATTATTCTGGAAGTTAACAAGCTGGCTGGCAAGCAACAAACAGCATGCAAACGTTCAATAATAATAATAATAATAATAATCATCATAATAATAATAATTTAAACAGAAATAATAACAAGCAAGATTAAGATTAATCAAGACTCAGCACGATAAATAAAAAAAAAACAATCCTGAGGATAACAGTCTATCAGTCCTGAGTGTGTAGGTCTACAGTGCACCTGTAGCGCAGAGCGCATGTGCGCCGTTTGGTGCATGCTTTAATGCCTTAGTCTGGCAGGACATTTTACGCACTCATTTTTGACACGAAGGAACAGCAATCGCAATAATAAATCTCAACATACGCAATAATTACATGTCTAACAACAGCATGCTTAAATTAATATTGAGCCTAGACCCTTTACATAGATCAAAACTGTAATACTCCTGTAAGACTCATGTAATGCTCTGGTCACCGAAACTAGTGACCTAACTGACATTCTCTCTGTGCATTTCTTCCCAGATCTCTCTTCATGGGGAAAAAAAAAAAAAAGCCACAGCTTGGGGTTTGCCTCAGTAACTTTTATTAGTAATCCCCTGGATCATCATTTGCAGGTGTAATGTGAAGTGAAAGGAGAAAGGGTTAGAGCCTTCCCATTTAAGAGCAAGAGTGTTGGGGGGGGAGACCCAAAAACACAAGAATTCATGACTTATTGTCATGCCTTCTCTCTCTCTCTCTCTCTTTCTGTGTGTGTGGGTTTTGTCACTCACTGCATGCTTGCAGAAATAGCCTAGTAAAATATGCCCAAACGACCATTTTTAAACGAGCCTGGTTTGAAAGTTGCCTGTTTCTAAATATGACCAATAGAATCAGAATCAACAAGAAGAACAGCTTGTGACATTTTTTGTCGATGAAGGCATTAAACATCCCCTCTTCTCTGTCAGGCGCTCGGAGTGTAGGGTCAGAAAGGGAAGTGGTAGCACAAGTAAATCATGTTTAAAAAGCTTTGTTTGAACTCCATGCGTAAACACTTCTATCCTCCTGTACACGTCCCTGCACGTGTTCCTTACACACCGGGATTGGACGGACCGGTCTCCTGAACACACGCAGGCCTGAAATCAGTCGTCGATAACTGAATGTCAGATACCTTCCATACCGACACCTTACATTTACCTTACGAGTCCTATAATTAATACTAATGACCTGTCAAAATACAGTCCTAATCTTAATCCTAATAATCACTTTTCACATCAGCAGTGTTTGTTTTAGTGAAGCCCATTAACTAAAACACTTTACCTATCAAATTAAACAGGTGTAAACATGGACATTAGAGTCTTGCTAGGAATAAAGTGAAATACGTTGTCGCCTAAGAAGCATGTGCCTTCAGGTTATAGTAAACCCTTATTCAGAATAGCAATAACCTTGTTCCCAATATATAGTCTGGGTGTGATGGACTAATTTGCTATATTTGGTATGATCCATGCTCTTGCTTTAGGACGGCCCGTGGGCCCTATTTTGGAGGGTTTGGTATTCATTAGGCCCTGTGTTTTGTCTGTGTTGTCACTTGGCTGGTTTTGGGTTGAGGCAGGGGTCTAAAAGTGAGGGAATTAAAATCTGTCTGTGCCTACATCCCTCTTACTTCCTCTCTCTCTCTCTCTCTCTCTCTCTCTTTCCGCTCTCAGTCTGTCTGTCAGCTCTTGACCACAAATTCATCCTCCCTTTGAGATTGATTTTGTCCTTAGTGTTCAACAAGTCATCTTATCCCATATCTCACGTTATGTTATTGAGACTTATAAAGAAGTGTTTACAGGTCGGTTTAATAGTAGTTATATAGGTAGGAGCCTAATTTTATAGTTCAGCATTGAAAACTTATAGGCTGTAACAGCTGATCAAATGGCTCAGTTGGGAATAGAAACGGAAAACCATCATTATAGAAAAGAAGGTGTGGGGGTTTTAAAAAAAAAAATACATGTTTGCATTTGTTTTTAAGTGGATAAGCTCCAGAAAATAATCAGAGCGAAATGAAATAATTGAATCCTAACCGAAAAAGTCTTTAGATAGATAGATAGATAGATAGATAGATAGATAGATAGATAGATAGATAGATAGATAGATAGATAGATAGATAGATGACACATTTTCCATGAAACAAATATTTGTGTACGAGTACCGAGATGACGAACTAATTACTGGTTTAATATACAGTAATAATCTAAACTGATATCAAACAAGTTATGACCAAATAAATAAATAAATAAATAAATAAATAACTGCAGTTGTCATTTCATCCAAATAAACATTTAGGATGATGTGTGAATGGGATCTAAAACACTAAATAACAAATAAAGGTCTGACTTGAAATCAGCACGACATTTGAGCGGCTCCACTTAACAAACACGATGACGTAATTTAAATGCGAATCTTTTTAGTCTTTAATTAATAAAGCTGTATTTCCTACAGTCCGGTTTTTGCCTCAATATCGTGCGCACATTTGAGCTGCTCGAAGGAGAAAGTGCAGAACACACACACACACTCGCGATCTCCAAGTTCATTCACAAATCCCCTAAACACTGCTCCAGCCGTTTTTAACACACAGCTCTATTTTCAGCCACATTCTTAAACGTTTTCCTTCAGGCAAAAGAAAGAAAGAAAGAAACTCGGATCTAACAGTGTCACTGAAACAAACACTCTGTTATCCTGCTTGGACAGTCCTGTAGTTCCCTGCTCTTGCTCCTCAACTCCTAAAGACATCTTGTCATTTTTGCGCCACTGTTCCATTTTGGCTCCATTTTCATCATCTGCTTTTTGCAGTATTGCTTTAAACTATTTAAATCTCTCATATACATATTTCTTCTTCTTCGCAAGCCTATAACAGACAATAAATCAACAGGCTCATGAATATGCTCTTTTTTTTTTTGCAGGGGGGACGACCCTCCAGACTTTAATTCTTTATATTAATCCCCCTCAAGTTCACTTCACTAAGTTAATATTATAACTTGCCATCAGTTCCACTGATCTCTTATTCATGCTTCATCACAATACACTCAAAGAACTCGCAATAATTCTTCACGTGCTTTTTGAAAACAAACAGCACTCACATCAGCATCCATGCCTGGCAACACTCTGATACCCAAACTCTGTGTGTCTGGTCACTTATATGAACCAAATTAGAGAAATAAATATAGCATGCGTTTTGTGTTTGCTCGATAGCTTAATAGCCTAATGACACCTTTAGAGCTGAAGTCTGTAACACAGTAATGCACAGGCTGCATGATAAGGTTATTAGATCATGAGGAATGTTGAACACAGCATAAAAGTGCTATAAGTGAACTTTGAAAACGTTTTGTTGTCTTTTATGACTGGTCATGCCACTAATAGCAGATGCACACTGTTTAATAATAATAATAATAATAATAATAATAATAATAATAATCTAAGAATTAATCTAAGAGATATGCGTGCTTCTATGGAAGAAGTGGATTTTAAAAATAAAGCCGAGGTAAAATACATATATAAGCGTTT
>JAOANJ010000009.1:13848556-13864947 GCA_026413345.1 Ariopsis seemanni | reverse complement strand
TGGTTTGAGTATTTCAGAAACTGATGATCTCCTGGGGTTTTCACACACAACAGTCTCTAGAGTTTACACAGAATGGTGCGAAAAACATTGAGTGAGTGACAGTTCTGTGGGTGAAAATACTGTAAATGCTTTGTTGAGAGGTGAGAGGAAAATGGCCAGATTGGTTTGAGCTGCCAGGAAGTATATAGTAACTCATAGCAACTCTTTACAACCATGGTGAGCAAAAAAGCATCTCAGCATGCAACAGCAGGAGACCACATTGGGTTTCAGTCCTGCAGCCAAGAACATGAATCTTAGGATCAAGAACAAGTTCTTATACAAGTGGCCAGTGAGTGTAATGCTATTTAATAGTGGTGATGACTTCAGTATTGTGGTACAATGTAGAAAATAGCCAAAATACAGAAAAACCTATGAAGGAGTAGGTGTGTCCAAACTTTTACCTGGTACTGTATTGGCTAGCTAGTGTGTGAGCTAGATTACTAACAATGACCAGACATCGTTAATCCTGTAGATTTATACTGTAGAACTGAACAATTAAGTCACAAAAGACATTCAAGGGCCCTCCTGCTTGATCAGGTCGTCACAGTCAGATCTAATCAGCTGAAAAGAACTGAACAGATAAGCTCCGTTTTAAAGTCTCTGTGACAAATCAAATATTTTTTCACAAGTAGTTTAGAGTAGTACATTTCCATATTTTACTGAACAATAGGAAACAAAAATGAAACAGTATTTGGTATGTACTGTATATGATTAAATGCAGGAGGTCAGTGTTGAGAAGATGAGGGCGTGGTTTTGGAAGAAGCGGGTGTGGTCACAGGTTTACTGGCTGCAGATGAAGGAGTCTCCACCTGTAAGGCAGAGAAGCTGACTGTTGTTACACCCAGTCCTAATGACTACAATATGAGCAGAATGAAAACGAGGGAAAGTACTGGTTTAATCAAAATCACATTGTTTTACCAGTTTCTCAGCTCTCTTCCTCAGCTTCCTCCACACTGTATGGTGAGCCTGCAGAAAATAAAATAATTAAAAATAAAGAATGGAGGGAGAAAAAGACAAGCATTTGTTCGACGTGAGCAATTCTGCTCAGTCTGATTCTTTACACCTCTTAATATTGTTTAAAACACTTGTCATCCAGTAGTTTGGTAAAGCAAATACAAATGTTGTTCTCTCAGATTCTTATACATGTTTGTTATAAACATTTTATAATACATTTCAGTAGAGGTTCCAAACCTGTTTTTATGACGTTAGCACCTATACTAATGCAGCATAGAGTTAAGTGAACTACTTCAGAGATTTTTAATAAATGTAGCTTTATACCAATATACAGTCATATGAAAGGGTACTTCTGGGAGAGCCCTTAACACAATAGAGATGGTTCCAAGTAGAAGCTCTTTAGAAAGCTAGAACCTTAATCCGTTCCAAGATCCCATGAGGAACCCTCGATTCAGAAGCAAGATGATGAAACCATTAATCAATCATCGGAGTCATCAGAGAAATAGGAGATAACCAAAATGTACAACCACTGTGTCAATTTATAATGTATGCCTTTGTAATAAATAGTATGTCATTTATTCTGTTTATGTTGACTTTCTTTCCCACACAAACAGCTGGATCATTATGACGGTACCGTGAGGTTCAGGGGAAGTGAGAGGCCCTGAGCTCGGCGCTGTAAACCCCATCGTCCTCCTCCCAGTGTATGTAGCGCTGTTACTTCATACTGACAGCACAGCCCTGTTCTGGCCACCAGGGGGCCCTCTGACAGAGTCACATGCTCCCCACACCTGTGAAACAACAAGGTTCTTATCCATACTGACGTCGCTGACCGCTCTGCACTGCAGATAGTGTTTTCTTAAAAGAAGCTGAATAGAAACAAATTCATGTACACATTTAGTACATATAAAAATATTGGCTGGTTAATAATGCAATATATAATTATTGCACTAATGGCATGAATGTCGCTCCTAACAGGGTCAGTCCATATGAAAATCACCGGCGGCCTCCCGACTGATCATCTCCGATTTGCTTCATACTTTCACAAGCTAATGTTCTTATTCTCAGTAAACACCATACAAAATTTCAGCCTTATAGCTTTATTAGTTTTTGAGATATTGGGGCTTTAAAAATGGGGCGAGACACTGATTTTTACTGTAAAAACGAGTGGTACAGAAAAGATGCTAAGTTCAATAAGTCATTACTTTTGAATTATTCATGCTAGATGCATGAAATTTTCAGGAGTTGTTCTTAGGTACTAGATGTCTTTAACTGCTATGAAAGAAGATCCACAGTTGCATATTTGTCATGTATTACTTGGAGCGTATATCATATGCCTTGAAATGGCATTCCCATCTGTAGCAAAGCAATGGCGTATTTGATACCTTAATAAATATAGTTTGGTTCAAGATACCAACTTCATATTTTGTGAATATATTAATGAAGACATGCTCTTTCCAGTGGTGTAATTTTTTTTATGGTAGACATAAGCAATGTGCATTTGAAATGTAGGCGTGAAATTTTATGTTCATTTTTAATGCCTCATGAATCAGAATTGTATTTCTTTTGGAAAAATACTTCGGTCACCAAAATAGCACTATAACATGAGAAATAAATACCAAAATTTGAAAGATCTAATGTGGAAATACAGAGGGTCAAAACTGTTTCAAAGAACAAACAAATTTTTTATTTATTTATTTTTACAGTTTTCAGCAAGCTATAAACTGACAAATATATGCAACCGTGGATCATCTTTATAGTAAAGACATCGAGTACCTAAGAACAACTTCTGAAAATTTCATGCATCTAGCATGAATAGTTCAAAAGTAATTACTTATTGAACTTAGCATCTTTTTCTGTACCACTTGTTTTTACAGTAAAATCAGGATCACACCCCATTTTTAAAGCCCCAATATCTCAAAAACTTATAAAGATATAAGGCTGAAATTTTGTTTGGTGTTTACTGAGAACAACAACATTAGTTTGTGAAAGTATGAAACAAATCGGAGATGGTCAGGAAAATTTTCTGAAATCTGGTGATTTGAGGTGGATTTACCCTTTTACGGAACAAATTCCAATGACCAGTAAAATCATTTATCATTTTAAAGAGTTAGATAAAGCCTACAGTTGGATGACGGTTTTGCTTGTTGATTAAAACCCAAACAGTGGAAACTCTTGATTCTTATGACGCGCGTTTTCATGTGTGATTCCTGAGTGATGACACTGAGAAGAAGGGCTGTGGAAACGCCTGTCTTTTGCAGACTAATGATTTCAAGTTCCTGAGCAGTTCACGTTGGCTGAAAATGTCGGCACAAAAACAGTTGAAACCATTTATCAGTGACCTGAAATAATGTATTTAGTTCATCATTGATTTCTTTATGGCAGCTTGAATTAGCAAATTAATTGAACAACTAATGTAATGGTGTATGGTTGCATTCTCATTAATCACTGCGAGCGTCACACAGATGTGTCAGAAATGCTGTTCTTGTAGTCCATGTTAAGGCTGATATTTTGCTGCATCACTGTGGAAGTATAGACATTTGCCGAGACCACACTTTCAGGAATTGCTATAGTTAAAATTTCATTCGTATGCGAAAAAGACATTTATTTGCAAATGCACTGCATGATAATGAGTTAGATATAACGTGCATGCCTTATTTATGCTTTGCTTAACTCTGATTTTAGATAAATGAATAGTATGTATTATTTATACTTTTAGAACTGTTTGTGATAAAATTGATACGTCAACGGACTCGTTTGAATTTAGAAGATAAACCGCTGCTTGGTTTTATCATTATACAAGGGCTTGTTTTCCTGTTGTTCTGTAACGTTCTAAGTTTATGAATGCAGTTTTCCGTATAAAACCTTTTAAAGAGAAGTTATTTGCGCTTTATCTGAAGTATTTGAACAATGCCGATAAGTCTGAACCCTATAATCACTCGATTTTATCAGCCAGCAGTATATTGGTTGCGGATAAGGAAGGAAGGTACACTCCCAGCATTCAGACTCTTACTCTGGAGAGAAATCATTTGAAATAGCTGACCCCTCCTCATCTCTTGATCTGCATATCTGCAGTGCTTAATGGTTTCTCAGTTATTCTCCGACATGGACTTTATTAGGCAGAACAGCCGAGGCATGGAGAAAGACAGCTGAGTTTAAAATCTCTACTGGGAAGTGTCCGGAAGGCCTTCAAATTGCTTTGAGCTATGTTACTCTTTTGAAAATGTTCTGTCAATTGCATGTGCGACAGAGTAAGGCTGTGTCTGCCTGTATTTTAAGGAGGATTTTAAAAGTGGTAAATTCCATGGGGCAGCTGGTGCCGGCTGTTAGCATTCCATCTGCCTGTGAGTGAAAGCCAGCCATCCTACTCCTGGTCAGCTTCGCCCTGGGTCTGGCAAAATATACCAGCAGTGACTACCATTTATTAAAAGCCAACAGGGCTGTGGTTACAGGACCTTGCATAGTGCTGTGAAGCTTGGCACTGTGCATAACTGTCGGTATGGAGGTCAGCCCACTTCAGGGCTAGGATGGGCGCCTGGTTGATGCCAGCGGGTTAGGTGGGTGAACATGTGGCAGGCCTTAATGCAGCTGCTGTACACTAAGCCTGTTGGAATGTGAGGACAAACTGTGAGTGAGGATTTTTCATCAAGTCTTCCCATTTGGTTCTTATTTCTCAGCTTGCATGAGTGAAAGACAAATAATGCAGCAGAAGGAGGAGGAAAGCAGAGCAAAACGAGAATATCATCATCATCATCCTTATCATCTCTGTCTCTTCTTCAGACCTTTGACTGACCTGAAGACGACTCTGAAATCCTATTCACTAGAGATTGCTACTAGTGAAACAGTAAATTGCTGTGGTGATGTTTAAAAATCGAGGTTGCTGTCTAACATTTAATTTGCAATGGAAATGCATCATTAAATAAAGGATCTGATGTGCATTAGCGTTTTCCCTTTACAGCTATTATTATGATGATGATGATGATGATGCAGCAAATGCCATTGACAGCAGTGTGACTGCATTGAAACCATTATGGCACGTCCAAGAGTAATCGCAGATGCTGTGTGTCTGAACTTCTGCCTCTATTCCAGGCTCTGGAGGAGGCTCAGATAGCCATCCAGCAACTGTTTGGCAAAATCAAAGACATCAAGGACAAAGCCGAGAAATCGGAGCAAATGGTGAGTAAAAATAAGCTTTACAGACAGGAATCTGGTCTGGTCAAAATATATAATATGACTCCCAACACACACTGCTGCTGGCTAACGAGGCAGGAAATTGTGGTATCCTGCGGCTTTCTTATGCTGCAGCCTTTTTTAATCCGTGATTTATGCACTAGCCATCTGCATGTTAGCAGTACTGAACAGGTCAGAGGAAGGGCAGGGTCTGGCTATCTGGACTATTGGGACAGGAGAACAATGGGGAGCCGCCTAGGCCTGGATGTGCTGGAACCATCAGCTCTGAGATGTTTGTTCCCTTGCCCAGGTAAAAGAGATCACACGGGACATCAAGCAGCTGGACCATGCAAAGCGTAACCTAACTACATCCATTACTACCCTTAATCACCTGCACATGCTAGCAGGAGGTGTGGACTCTTTGGAGTAAGTTGCTTCATTGTTTATTATCTACAGACCAGAGATAGAGGCATTGAACCATGTGCTGTTTGGTCAGTTATGTATAGGTTCAAAATGTTTTTTTGTTTTTTTTTAAATTGCTTAATAGATCACGTTATTTTTCAGAGCCATGACACGCAAGAGGCAGTATGGGGAGGTGGCCAACTTGCTCCAGGGAGTGGTCAATGTGCTGGAGCACTTCCAAAAGTATATGGGCATCCCTCAGATCCGCCAACTATCCGAAAGGTGAGCACATCCTCACAGTCTGTTCTCCATCCCTTCTCAACCCATTTTAACCCTGTTGAAGATGGACCTAATGTTGCAATCTGACCTGAATTTAAAAAAGATGTCTAAATTACATTTTGGCATGCGCAGTGAACCATGACCTAACTGTAAACTCAGACAATCAGCGTGCTATCTGAATGCGCTAAAGGACAGGCAGTGTTTATACGACTAATTTTCTGGTGTAAGTCACGAAATTGAATGATGTTGAGGGTATGAGGTTCCTGTTTATGTTTACCACAGATGCAACGCAGGAAGGAAATCTGCTCCACTTGCTCTTTATTATTCCAGCGCTTTTTTTTAGGCTCATTCTTCCAACAGTGGAACCTTGTCTCTGGCTGTGTGGTGTATCTCTCTCTCTCTCTCTCTCTCTCCTACAGGCTTTTTAATGAAGACTGTGAGGTCTTGATTCAGTCTCATTCGACATGTCACTAATACTCTGTGCTTCCCACGACTTATTTATACTGGGTAAACTGATAAGGCTGTTGTTTCATAAGTAAGGGGCAAGGAAGGGTGTTTTCGTGTGGAAATCTATTCCATAGAATGTTCCAGTGCCTTTATGTTTATCTGGAAAAGCTTGTAGCTTTGGTTGCCCATCCCTGCTCCTATAGTTATCCTTCCCCACCCCAGCAGTTGCTTCAGATAAATACTAACCCCATTTCCAGAAAAGTTGGGATATTTTCCAAAATGCAATAAAAACAAAAATGTGATTTTATTAATTCGTGTGAACGTTTAACTGACAAAAGTACAAAGAAAATATTTTCGATAGTTTTACTGACTGACTTAACTGTATTTTGTAAATATAAACAAAGCTAGAATTTGATGCCTGCAACACACTCAAAAGTGTTGGGACAGAGGCAAAAAAATACTGAAAAGTTATAGGGTGTTCAAGTAACAACATTTTGGAAGATTCCATAATAAGCAGGTTAATCGGTAACATGATTGGGTAAAAAAGGAGCAGCACCAAAGGCTCAGGCTTTGCAAGCATGGATGGGTAGTGGTTTGCTCCTTTGTGCTAAAATTCATAAGAGAATTGTTAATCAATTCCAAAAGAACATTTCTCAACACAAGATTTTAGGTCTTTCAAAATCTACAGTGCATAATATTGTGAAAAGATTCAGGGAATTCAGAGACATCTCTGCACGTAAAGGGCAAGGTCAGAAACCACTGTTGAATGTGCGTGACCTTCGAGCCCTCAAACGGCACTGCCTGAGAAACCGTCATGCTAATGTAACAAATATAGCCATATGCGTTTGGGAGAACTTCGGAAAACCGTTGTCACTTAACACAGTCTGCCACTGCATCCAGAAAAGCAACCCGAAAATGTATTACACAAGGAGGAAGCCAGTCATCAATTCAGAAACGCTGCTGGTTTCTCTGGGCCCAAACTCATTTCAGATAGGCCGAAAAACAGTGGAAATGTGTGCTGTGGTCAGATGAGTCGCATTTGAGCTTGTTTTCGGGGAAAACTGGACATTAAGTTCTCCATGCCAAAGGTGAACATCACCATCCAGTTTATCATCAGAGAAAGGTGCAAAAGCCAGCATCTGTGATGGTATGGGGGCATCAGTGCTCACGGCATGGGCGAGTTGCATGCGTGTGAAGGTACCAGTGATGTGGAGACATGTATTGGGATTTTAGAGAGACCTATGTTGCCATCAAGGCAACGTCTCTTCCTAGAAAGCCCATGCTTATCATAGCAGAACAATGCCAGGCCTCATTCTGCACAGGCTACAATAGCGTGGCTTTGAAGACAGAGTGCGTGTGCTTGACTGGTCTGCTGTCAGTCTAGATCTGTCTCCTGTTGAGAATGTATGGCGCATGATGTAGAGGTGAATCGGACAATGGCGACCACGGACTGTTGAGCAGCTGAAGTCTTGTACAAAGCAAGAATGGACAAAAATTCCAATTGCAAAACTGCAACAATTAGTATCCTCAGATCCAAGACGATTAAAAAGTGTTATTAAAGGAAAGGTGATGTAACACTATGGTGGTAATGCCTCTGTCCCAACTTTTTTTTTTGAGGGTGTTGCAGGCATCAAATTCTAACTTAATTGTATTTTGTAAATATAAATAAAGTTGCTCAGTAAAACTATTGAAAATCTTTTCTTTGTACTTTAAATAAAGGTTCATGTGAGTTAACAAATCACAGATTTTTGTTTTTATTGCATTTTGGAAAATATCCTAACTTTTCTGGAAATGGGGTTTGTACAATTTTGGCTTCTTTTCACAAACAGCTGAAATTATTATTTTGAAAATGATGAGTTTTATTGTGTTCATAATAAACCATTCAAGCGTATTAAACAAGCTGGTCTGTCTGGCTTTGTTCTGACTTTTAATTCTTGGGGATGGAAAAATTGCAGTGGGAGGAGGTGGTGCTACAACTTTTGGGATTTACAATGTAAACATATTAGCCCCCTTTGGTGCTTGGGTGGCGCTTTTATTTATTTATTTTGGAGGACAATAAGGTTTTCCATGTTTTGAATGCCGAGCATGAATTGTGGTGAAAGAGCTTGCATAGAAGCCGTTGTTGATGTTATGCGTCTGCTTTTCCTACTACAGTGTAGGATTATTTATTCCATTCCAGAAACAGGAGAAATGAAATGCTTTCGTTCTGAGGCGTTGCGCCACACCAAATAGAAATGGATGAATATGTGGTAAAGACGTTTGATCTGGGACAGCAGCTGTGAGTACCGCCACCCTTCAGACACTGCTGGGTCTTGAGAGTATTTGAGAGACTCAGATTAGCAAAAATGTACCCAACTGAAGTTCAGACGGTGTCTGGTGAGAGAACGTGGGCTCCTCTCTTTCTCTGTTCTTGTTTATTTTGGAAGGTACTTGTTGTTCCAGTGATGGGATCTGGCTACTTCCAGCACCAACAGTCAATTTTTAAATGAAACCGGAGTCCCATGTCCACAATGCTGTGATACTCCTAAACCTCTTTAATGTCATTTTTAACTTGCCATGAACCTGCCCACTGCTGAGAGGGCTGTATCCTGACAAACACCATCCAGGCTTACACACAGATACGTAAACAGTGTCATGAAAAGGTTTTTGCCCCCATCGGATTTTCCTTGTTTATTCACATTATTCATGATTTTTCTGTTTTTCAGGTGTTCAGTACTAAGCAGAGAAAAGCTGAAGGAACGAAACCTAATTTAGCTTTGTTTCTTGTGTGCCAAGTAAATAAGCATTCAATAGTAGGTCTGGATGACTTTTTATAGAGCAGTTATCATTATTATTCACTGCATGACTCGTATCAAGTGTGGATTTCCCAATCAGGTATTGAACATTTTCATGAAGAGATGAGCAGATCCTGCTCAAAATGAGTGCGGTGAATTTCTCAATCGATAAATCTATGATTCAGTTGCGCGTATTAAGCAGGAGGCTGCTTATTTTGTAAGGGGCATTGAATATTATGTACCTTTTTAAAAACCCACAGTGCCGAAGTACTTTTTATGTACTGCTATGATGATGTATTCGGTTTCATTCATGTGACCCATCATGCTGATCACTAAGTCAGAGGTTTAGGAGTAGGATCGGATACAGAGTGGCCTTTCCATTATGGGGTTATGTGATAAGGAAGATCCCTACCTCCCCTAAAAGCTGATCCTGCACAAAAGATTTCCAGTCTGTACCTCTGGGTGTTCCTCTTTTGAAACTTGTGTGTCTGTCTGTCTTCCTCCGTAGAGTGAAAGCAGCACAAAGTGAATTAGGTACACAAATCCTAGCTGACTTTGATGAGGCTTTTCCTGCTCAGGGCTCAAAGGTACTGCACTGTAGCCAAAAAATACTGCATTTTTTAAAAATTATAATATACAACATTATGCGTAATGAATTTGGAAAATGTTTGATTGCATGTATAAAAGTGTCTCAATAAAAAAAAAAAAAAGTATTCCGTATATTACTCAATAATAACTATGTGAATGTGTGTAATAGAGGCCTGGAGGCCCCAGCATTGTGCTCAGAGATGCCTGTTTGGTGGCCAATGTCCTGGATCCTCGCATTAAGCAGGAAATAATCAAGAAGTTTATTAGACAGCATCTCTCTGAGTATCTCGTGCTCTTCCAAGAGAACCAGGATGTGAGTGTGGTTTGCAATATGTTCTCACAATCCGACTCCCAGTGAAAATGTGTGGATCTGGATGGTGACAGTCGTATCTTAAATGCAGGTGGCATGGTTAGATAAGATTGACCGGCGCTATGCATGGATAAAGCGTCAGCTCGTGGACTATGAGGAGAAGTACGGCCGTATGTTTCCTGAAGAGTGGTGCATGACCGAGCGTATCGCTGTGGAGTTCTGCCATATCACCAGGTACCTGTGCATCAGTTTTTAAAATGAATTCTTTGCTGTTCTTCAACCTCTCATATAGTTAAATAAAAAAGTACTGAAATTGGGCTTTTAAAAAAAAAAAAGTATAATTGAGATGCCAGACAAATCTTGTAATTAAACATGTGCAAAGGAAATGATTAAGCACTTTTTGTTGTGTCTATTATTCTCGGGCAAATTTTTACTGGAGAGTCAGTGGAAAGAATGTTTGATATTGTTCCACTGTAATTTCCACAGAATGCATTGCTCCCCTCTTTGTCAGCATAAGCTTCATTCATTTCTAAAACTCCGAGCAGGTGGAGCTCATTTCTACCCTGACAGGTTTTTCACCTTAAAATGCAGCTGTGGTTGCTATGGTCAGTTTAATCCTGTGCATGATTTACTCTATAAACTGCCTGACCTGAAGCTCCACTCCATATGTGAGGTCTTGCTGATCACAGTGTGTGTATGCGTTGTGTGCCAGGACTGAGTTGGCCAAGCTGATGCGAGCTCGTGCCAGGGAGATTGAGGTCAAGCTCTTGCTCTTTGCTATACAGAGGACCACCAATTTCGAGGGGCTGCTGGCTAAGCGCTTCTCAGGCAGCACCTTGAGCGACGGCCCAGGGGTAAGGCCAACAGGATGCTTCTGGCTCTGCTATCCGAGTCATGGTGGATTTCTGGAGCGTAAAACCAGAGCGAATGAGGCAGAGAGGTTCTCACTTGTAAGTTTAACGTTCCTTTGTTTGCAGAAGAGACCTGAGACGCCTTTGGAGCCCACTAACCCCTTTCTGGAGGATGAGTCAGGAGAGGACAGTGTTTCAGAGAAGGATGAAGATCTGGTCAGGGTGAGGTTTTTCATTATCCTCTTCTTCCTCCTCCTCCTCCTCATCGCTCATCCCATCCTTACAGATTATACAATATAGTTTGTCTTTGTATAAACTTGAATTAAGATTTTAAGGACGAGCTACAATAGTTAAAGATTGTTAAAACATTTGTGTGAAGGGCAGCTGGGGTTGAGGAATGTATAGAGAAACCCTTCCAGAGTCAGCAAACCCCATGTGGTGTTCAGTTTTACCCCACCAAAAGCCTGATGGAGCATTTATACTGTTTTATTACCATTCTGTCATGCAATCAACATCTTCATAAAGTACAATTTGATTTCACAACTCGGGAGTGAAATATTAAGCAGTTTATCTCCTTGTGTCATGTGATATGATGCGAATTTAGATAATGTGCGTTTTTAGCGTTGTTTCAATATTTAAAATGTCATCCTTGTCATTTCTAAATCTTGCAAATGCGCAGTGTTGCAAATGTACAAACAGTGCAATTTCCTTCCTCGTGGTCTGTCTGGTCAGATATTCTGTCAAGCTGCTGCTTATGAAACTCGTGGTTGATGAAATGCTTTCCTGCTTTCAGCCGAAGAAGCCCAAGATCCCAGAGAACCCGTTCCATGGCATTGTTTCCAAATGCTTTGAGCCTCATCTCTATGTCTACATTGAATCACAGGACAAGTGAGTGCAATGTGCAAGTCATTACACAAGGACAATGGCACAAACACTCGCTACAAGGGGCTTTTGTATCACGGTGTAAATTGGACTTTTATTTACTTCCAAACTGGTGTAAGAGGTTTGCTTTCATGTCCTGATCACGGGTGTGTGTGCGCTGTGTATTTATATGCAATCCTGTGTCACTGTGCTGCACACATTGTGTCCCCTTCAGTAATCCCTCATCTGTGTTTCTCTGTTTTCATCTTTCCATCGAAGCAGAAATGTTTCCCATGTTAACCACAGCCACTGAAAAGTGTAATAGCAGGAGATCTGTTTCTCTGTCTCTGGTTGCATTTTTCCTTCTCTCCCATCTACTCTCCAGTGCACTCTTTCTTACTCACCAGAACTTCCAAAGCTGGAGCTCGAAAGAAGGATTTGTCTATTCTTGTAATGGTACATTGGCTAAAGTAGATTGACCTTTTCTTGACAAAGACCTCCTTTTATTCCAGTGCAGGCTGACCTGTTTGGCATGAAAAATGCCCACATTCTTTACTTGGGCATTTGCTATCTGGTTACTTCGTGCTAAAGGGGATGACCCACAATGATGGCGCACACAATATGCTCCTTATTCCACATAGTTCTCACACCTCAGCACATTGCCAATGACATTAGTGTTGGCGTTTCAGCTTTCTTTTGTTTGTCACTGTAACAGGAACCTCGGCGAGCTGATCGACCGCTTTGTGGCCGATTTCCGAGCGCAGGGTCCCCCTAAGTCAGGCACAGAAGAAGGGGGAGCGGTGTTGCCCAGCTGTGCAGATCTCTTTGTATACTATAAAAAGTGCATGGTGCAGTGCTCTCAGCTGAGCACAGGCGAGCCCATGATTGCACTCACTACCATCTTCCAGAAGTACCTGCGCGAGTATGCCTGGAAGATCCTGTCTGGGAACCTGCCCAAGTAAGTGATTGCCTACAGCAGTGCACCCAGCCCCTCATATGGTGTAATTCTGACTTGGTTTTTTGGTTTTCTATTTGTGCCATGACTGGCTTTTGATCCATGAAGTCGCTGGAGCTATTTATGCTCTGGTGATGGGTAATGTTTTTGTGAACAAAACCATTTTGAAGACTGCCTTTTGGGCTGCCCTGCCAAGGAGAAAAAAGTACCAATCTCCGTCGTGGGTGGCTCACCCTGTAATATAATTGGGAGTTCAAACTAAAGGGGATAAGCTTCAGAAAAATCTCTTGTGGGATTGAAGAATGTGGGAAGGGAGAGTGATAGGGGTGTGTGTGTGTGTGCTTGCTACATATTGAGGACTGGAGTATGTTTTTCACCAACAGAAGTAGGACATTTTTGGGAAATGAGGACTTTTGGCTGGTCCTCACTTCTTCAAAGGGCTGTTTGGGGGTAAGAGTAAGTTTTAGGGTTCAGGTTAGAATTAGGTTTAGATTCGGGTAATGGTTGGGGTTAGGCATTTAGTTATGATGGTTAAGGTTAGGATAAAGGGCTAGGGAATGTATAATGTCCGTGAGTGTTCCCACAAAGATAGAAGTATGTGTGTGTGTTACAGAACAAGCAGTAACAGTGGAGGTTTGACCATCAGCAGCCTGTTAAAGGAAAAAGAAGGTTCAGAAGTGGCCAAATTTACCACAGAAGAGCTCTGTCTTATTTGCAGTATCCTCAGCACAGCTGAATACTGCCTTGCTACCACTCAACAGGTTAATTAACACACACGCACACGCGCGCGCACAACCAGAGGAAGAGCTTGCCTATCTGGCGTATGTCTAGCATGTAGTCTAAAACCATGTAGACCTAACCATTTTATAGTCCTAGCTTATATGAAACAATAAAATTAAACAGCAACACCTTAATTAACGAGTTTATTTACAACAGCAAAAATTAACATGTAAAAACAGGTCTTTTAGACAGCATTCTTACATGTGGCCTATACATACATGCATACATTTTCGATTCTTTTACTTTGACAAGGTTATCAGTGATTTTGTTTTTAGTGATATAGAAGGGAATGACTTAGACAGTTATGTTTTAGACAGTCAAAAAAATTGGCAAGTTTTTGAGCACTCTGTGCATACCTTTGGCAACAAGAAACCAAAATCAGTTGGTTTCTGATGCTTGCAAATGCACTGCTGAATTCCGCTGAAACGGATTATTCCACGAAGCGGTGGAACAGAAGGGAATGTTCAGGAAAATATTCAGGAACTATTCATACATTATTCACTCAACACAGTCTGCGTTACTGTTTTATTTTAGTGAACTGTCTTCTTTGTTGGTCATGGATGCCTGGTACTCACAGCTCCAGCTGAAGTTCCAACATGGCAAAGCTTTTACTGATGGTTGGATTTCAAAAAAAAAAAAAGGGTCTTGGTGTGATTTGTCCACAGCTGGAGGAGAAGCTAAAGGAGAAAGTGGACAAGCCACTCACGGAGAGGATTAATCTAACAGGAGAGATGGACACCTTTAGCACGTAACTGTTAACTGTCTAAATTTATACAACATACGAGTCTCAAATGAATTTGCTGCTTGTTATCTTCATGTTGCTCTGTAGATAATGCAGTTTTTGTGGTTTTAGGATGTTTCTCTAGTTATAACTGCTTCTATTTGTGTGGCAGTGTAATCTCTAATAGCATCCAGCTTTTGGTTCAGGATCTGGATGCAGCATGTGACCCAGCCCTCACGGCCATGAGCAAGGTGGGTTAAAGACTCCGTTTTAAAGAAATTCTTCTTCTTTTTATCAAACTGATTATTTATTCCACAGTAATGGCTGATGTGTTTTAGTTTTGATATGGGTCTAATTCTTGTAGTGCAACTGTGCGTGTGTGGGGTCTCTATCTGTCTGTCTTTATAAACAGATGCCATGGCAGAGTGTGGAGCATGTTGGTGACCAAAGCCCCTACGTCACTTCTGTCATCATGCATATCAAACAGAACGTACCAATCATCAGAGACAACCTGGCTGCCACCCGCAAATACTTCACCCAGTTCTGCATCAAGTTCATCAAGTCTGTATCTGAACTCTTTTAAATAAATTTTGTTTTACATAAACAGTTTTATATATATATATCTATCTTTTCCAGCTCCTTTATTCCAAAGTTCATCAACCACCTATTCCGGTGTAAACCCATCAGTATGGTTGGAGCTGAGCAGGTAAACAAAAAGCCACAGTGATCAGCTTTGTTACTTAAAACTGTTGATTTCATTTTATTCCTATGTTTGGCCATTAATAAATAATGGCTGCTCATTTAACTACATTATGTCCACTGAATGTGATGCATTATGTAACTTGCTTTGTCAAATTACCCAAAGCTAATTAATTTAATTTGAACTGCCCCCGGCTGCTGTTGTCTTTTGTAGCTTCTATTGGACACACATTCTCTGAAGACAGTTTTGTTAGACCTCCCATCCATTGGCTCTCAAGTCCCTCGCAAAGCTCCAGCAAGTTACACTAAAATAGTGGTCAAAGGGATGACTCGGGCAGAGATGATTCTAAAGGTAATCGCCTCAATTCAGCTATACATACACTAACAATCAAAAGATTTCCTTCATTTTCTACTATTATAAAAAAAATAATAATGATGGACAGTAACACTATTGATGAATATGCATGTAATTATACAGGGTGAGTCAAAATTATGTTAACACTTAAATGGTAGAAACCATTTATTCACAAAACATGCATCATATGTGCAAGATGATTTACAGGACGGTCTCAACCTCTTCATCATCGTGTTCAACACACACAAACCAGCGAGCAACAGGACCATTTAAAGCCCGGACACACATTTCACGGTCACGGCGCACCACACATTCAGGAGAACAATAATCCATTAGTGTGAACATAATTTTTGATTAACCCTGTATGTAAGACTTATGTACGGTACTAGGATGTAATACGTCTTTTTATTGAGTTTAGGACACAAAACACACTTTGTTTTGCCTCGAACAATGACTAACAATATTGCAAAGATGAATTACAAAACTAAAAATGTTCTAAAACAGGAGTCTGGACTGCAGCACTTTCAGTTTCCTGTTGCATTAAGGAGGAAATTAAGCAACCTTTTATAGTATAGTTTGCTATTTGAGACACAAAAGCATGTCTCTTCGTTTATTTTTTACATACATGTGGATGTCCTGAAAGTCAACTCGGGAAAACGTAGAGGGCACCAGCGACCACTCGTAGCGATGAAAAGCACATGCGCACCTGAAGCGAGCCAATCAGAATTACCGAAGAAAAAAAAAAATGGCGATCATGGGGGAGGCAAGGATGCTGGTTCATACGTCTTGTTTTTTGTTACGTACTCGCTCGAAAATCATTTTTGTGCTTAAAGAAGCTGAACATAGGTGTGCCCGAACAGGCCTAACTCACTAAAATATTTCTGCCCGAGCGTCTTGGTCCGGCAAATCAGGCATTTGGGCAGTGCCTGGCATTGAGGCTTAGTATGCTGGCCCTGACCCCTTGGCAGCCTGGTAAGCTGGCACCAATGTCTTAAATTTGATGTGAGCTGCGATAGGTAGTCAGCAAGCAGAGGGGTGACATGGGAGGAGCGAGGGAGGTTGTAGATCAGGCGAGCTGCAGCATGCTGGAAGGCCAGCAAGGACAGAGTTGCAGTAGTCCGTCCGTCCGTCCATCCATCCATCCATTATCTGCAGCCGCTTATCCTGTTCTACAGGGTCGCAGGCAAGCTGGAGCCTATCCCAGCTGAC
>JAOANJ010000009.1:13403308-13415655 GCA_026413345.1 Ariopsis seemanni | reverse complement strand
GCTCTTTAAATTAAATTTACTATTACTTTAACTGTTTACTGTGTAGTTCTCCCTTATTTGGTTGTGCTCTTGAACGAACTGGGCATAATTGTTTCAGCATTTATATATAGGATTACTGGATATGCACAAAATAATGAAACAACAAATCAGCACTCTGGACATGAACAGTCAGAACTATGTTTCTGGTGTGCATTATTATAATCTCAACGAAAGCTTCACTGAATCGATTCTTTAGAACAAACTCGCATGCGTGTGAATCAATTTATTTGATTCTTGACTCAGAATCTACGGAACCCTTATTTGTATTCCTGTTTTCAAATTGTAAACCATAATCACACTTTCATGCTGCGTGAAATTAAAGTATGAACTTTCCTCAAACCTCCTATTACGTGTGCATGAACTCAAACAAATACAGTCCATGCGTCTGTATCGATTCGCTCGATCGAGTCATTTTTATGTGTCGTTTCGAAAAAGATCCGAATCGTTTGTGAATCTCCTCAGTGTTCCTGAAGGAGAGAGAGAGAGAGTAGACCCTCCTCCCTCAACACGGAATGGAATCATCAGGGGAAAAATCTGCTTCTTAATTAGTTTCAGCGTTTGGTGAGTAGATCATCTGGGTTTTATTTTATTTTATTTTATATTCACTGTGTGTCGACAGTCCGAAACTTTTCGCTGCTGAGGAAAACAAAACCCCCAAACCTCTCCAAGATATCGCGATAACCTTTCTGACAGGATTTGGTTTCTATAGTAACAGCCAGAGTTCTTGTGTACTAAAATAAACGGATTGTTTTTATTCGCATTAAAATAAAGATAACGCGAGCTGTTGGTGTTTCAATGCTTGGACAAACAGTGTGGTGAGGAGTGTGAGGCCGGGAAGTGTGTGTTCTGAAGGGACATGAGTGAAGCTGCAGTGAGTGAGAGGACTCTGCACATCAACCCTGACCGCAGGGCCTGGAGCATGCCACCTGCAGGAGACACATGAACAGGATCTCATATTGTGATGTATAATCTTCATATCTGGATTAAAACTGTCCGGAAGGAGGTTATATTCTTTTGTGAGTTTTCTGTTTGTTGCTGGATGAAAATGGTTCAGAGTCATGAGGAGCCATTGAATTACAGAGTGACTTTAGCAATTCTTTATACAAATGTCCGACTCAGACTGAAAAAATAAACTGTGAAGACAAGAAGACTATTCATTCATTCACTCATTCATTCAGTCCTCTATTTGTTCCTATTTCATACAGCTAACCACACAGTTGTGTGATAGAGTTTCACACACATGCGTATATTACATTACATAGACACGAGTGTTTTAGTGTGAAATACACCACTTGTATTTTTCATCCGGGACATGGAGAACCAAAACCGGGACGTAAATCTCTGTCACTCGTGAGGAAACCGATGAATTGTTTTGATAAATTTGGGGACTTTTTGTTTGTGAATGTGTCGATATAATAAAACAAAAATCACACATTGGCTTGAAGATATGAAGTTTATCTTCTCATGTTGAAAAACTCACATTTTTCATACGAAATACATCCTGGATCTGAGTGACATATTTCCCGATATTTCACTCCGATGACGTCACTCCCAGTGTTTTCCTGCTGACTAGATGCACGTTGTCAAAATGGAAAGGGTTAAACATTTAGGTTAAACATTTAAACACCACACAGTCATGTTTAATATGTTTGCTATTTCAACTTGACCTACATTTATATATAAAGTCATCAGTTGCTATGGCAATTTTACTGACAACATGAAAAAATTTGGGAACAAAACTTCCAGCAACTGGTTCCATAATCGTTACAATTATATACCCATCCATCCATCCATCCATTATCTGTAGCCACTTATCCTGTGCAGGGTCGCAGGCAAGCTGGAGCCCATCCCAGCTGACTATGGGCGAGAGGCGGGGTACACCCTGGACAAGTCACCAGGTCATTGCAGGGCTAAACAATTATATACATATAGATATACTTATATAGCAGTGTGTGTGTGTTTGTTTCCACATGTTCCATAGTGTGTGTGCACACGTGTTACATACCTCTGTGGAGAACCATAAAAACAGTCTGGAGTCCAAATGACCATATCAGGAAGTGTGTGTGTGTGTGTATTTTGATCCTCCCAGAGTCTCCAGCTCTTCTGATTGGTTGGCAGCGATAACTGTTTCTGTTTACATTTAAAGAATGAATAACACATTCATCATAAAGATGTGACATTATAACACATTATATGATGTTCATCCTTTGGGGTCAAAGATGACCATGACTTCAATTTGGTGGGTGGTGGTTATGGGTCTGGAGGTGACTGATGAGGCTAATCCGGGCTTTGAAGGTGCGCCCACATGTTGGGCATGCGTGGGTAGGTGCTGTAGTGGGGTGGCGATAGTTTGAGCCTCCCACGCAGCTTGTTTCTTCTGGGCCTCAGTGATGAGTTTCATCTCTGCTGCATGTGCACCACTGGTGAGCTTTGCTCGCCATGCTGGACAATCCTGAGCAAGTGACTCCCAGGAGTTGAGATTGATTTCTAGGGTTTTGAGGGATACTGTGAGATTGTCCTTGAAGCGTTTCTTCTGCCCCCCCAGACGAGTGCTTGCCTTAATACAGCTCTCCATACAACAACTATTTGGGCAGTCAACTGTCTGGCATCCTGACAACATGGCCAGTCCATCTGGCTTGGGCTTTCTGCAGAAGAGTAAGTCCAGCCCATTGTAGGACCTCAGTGCCACTTGATATGTAAGAGTTTGCAGAGGCAGGTCAAGTGGAAGTGATTGAGGTACTTAGAATGTCTGCTGTAGACAGTCCAGGTCTTGCAGGTGTAAAGTAGGGTGGTAAGCATCACAGCATGGTAGACCTTCAACTTAGTAGTAAGGCTGAGCCCTCTCTGTTCCCAGACATTCTCACAAAGTCTCCTGAAAGCGGCACTGGCCTTTGCAATCTTGTTGTTCACCTCAACATCTATGGTCACTGCTCAGGAAAGGTTGCTGCCCGGGTACCGGTAAACGAATTTGTTGACTGCTTTAATGTTCTGCTTATTCACTGTAATATGTGGTTCTTGGTAGGGCCTTCCAGGCATGGGCTGGTACATTACCTCAGTCTTTTGGGTGCTGATGGTGAGACCAAAGTTGTCACAGGCTTGTGAAAAATGGTCCATTTCGTGTTGCATCTTCTGCTCTGTACAGGTGTTGAGGGTGGAGTAATCAGTGAACAGAAAGTCTTTGATGACAGTCTCGATGGCCTGTTGGTGCCTGAGGTTGAATAGACCGCCGCCAGTCCTGTACCTGAGGTGTATCCCATCCTGATGATTTTGGAAGGTATCTGTCAGCATGGCTGAGAAGACCATGCTAAAGAGTGTAGGGGCAAGAACACAGCCCTGCTTCATGCCGTTTGTTACTGGGATTGCCTCCGACTCATCTCCATCATCCAGTAGTTTGACTATCATGCCATCTGGGAACTGCTGCACTATCATGATGAACTTGCTGGGACAGCCAAACTTCTCCATTATCTTCCATAGGCCTTCTCCACTGATCGTATCGAAGGCCTTTGTCAGGTCAACAAATGTCATGAATAGGTCACTGTGTTGCTCTTGGCACTTTTCTTGGAGCTGGCGTGCAGCAAATATCATGTCCACTGTTGCCCGTTCAGCATGGAAGCCATGCTAGCTTTCAAGGAGGAGGCCCTGCTCGAGGTGTTGGAGAAGGTGATTGAGCATGACATGAGCTAGGCTCTTTCCCACTATGAACAGGAGGGAGATGCCACAGTGGTTATCGCACAGCTGGCGGTCTCCTTTCCTCTTGCAGATGTGGACTATATTAGCATCCTTAAGCTGTTGTGGGACCTGTCCTGCATTCCACATGGACTGAAAGAATTCAGTCAGTTTCTGCATCATAGCTGGGCCTCCTGTTTTGTAAACTTCAGCAGGGATTGCATCTGATCCTGGTGCTTTGTCACAGGAGAGCTGCTTGATGGGCTTTCTGACTTCATCTTCTGTGGGGAGGTTATTAAGGTCCATGTTGATTTCCACCTGTGGTAGGTGTGCAGTGGCCTCATTGTTGATGTCAGCAGGATGGTTGAGGATGTGGTTGAAATGTTCAGCCCACCGCTCCAAGATCTGCTTCTTCTCTGTCAGTAGCTGGGTCCCATCTGCACCAAGGAGGGGAGAAGAGCTAGACGGCTGGGGGTCATAGATAACCTTCAGAGCATCATAGCCACAACAGCAAGCGATTCTATCTGCATAGCCCTGGATTTCATCGGTCTTCATGCTGAGCCAGGCGTTCTGCATCTCATGGAGCTTCTTCTGCACTTTTTTCCTTACGCTAGCAAAGGCATCTTTGTTTGCTTGTGAAGAGGGATCATTCTGGTGAGCTCTGAACAGTTGATGTTTTTTCTGACAGTAAGGTCTATATCTTGTTGTCATTCTCATCAAACCAATCTTGGTTTCTGCAGGAAGCTGGTCTGAGGTGTTCAAAGGCAGAAGAGTAGACTGCATCTCTAAAGGCCACCCACTGCTCTTCAGTGTTGTCCTGATCTAAAAATATATTAGGCAACCTGCTGTTCAGGTTATTGGTGAATTCCTCTGCAATTTTGCTGTTCTTCAGCCTGGAGACGTTGATTCACTTTGCAGTCTTCTGACCTTGGTGTCTTCGAGCGGGCAGGATGCAAAGTTTGCACTTGGACACAATGAGACGATAATCAGTCCAGTAGTCGATGCCACACATGGATTTTGTCACTCTCACGTCCTGTCTGTCTCTCTTCCTGGTGATAATATAATCAATCAGATGCCAATGTCTGGAACGAGCGTGCATCCAAAATGTTTCATTACAGATAGGGAGTCGAAATAGCGTTGGTAATGATAAGATCATGAGTAGCGCATGTTCTGAGGAGCAGTAAGCCATTTCTGTTACACTTGCCAAAGCTGTCTTTCTATGATCCCTTCCCAGATCTGGTGATCGGACCCCACTCTGGCACTGAAGTCTCTGAGAACGAAGAGCTTCTCTGACTGTGGGACTGCTGCAATGATTGCATCAAGTTCTTCATAGAATTTATCTTTGATGTCTTCTGTGTTAGTTGTGGGAGCATAATCACTAATCAATGTTGTGTTCTTCTTGCCTCCAAGTGGGAGCTGAATTGTCATCAGGCGATTGTTGATGCCCGCCAGGAGTTTGATAAGTTTCTGGGCAAGGTGGGACTTTACAGCAAATCCAACGCCTGTCTCTCGCCATTCAGTGCTGCTATGACCACTCTAGAAGAAGGTATAACCATCGCCACGTTTCATGAGCTGGCCCTTGTCCACGAGATGTGTTTCACTGAGGGCAGCTATGTCCACATTGTAGCGAGCTAGTTCCCTGGCGAATAGTGCAGTTCTTCTCTCTGGCCTGTCTGCTTTTATGTTATCAAGTAGAGTACGCACGTTCCACGTGCCAAGGTTGAGTACCTTCACTATCTTATTTATTTTCTTATTTGTTGTATTTTGACTGCTGAGTGGGATCCCCACCAGCTGCAGTGTGCTGGCCAGGGTGAGGTGAAGCAGGCAGGCTATGTTTGGGGCACCTTTTCTAGCCTCTTCCTCCATGGAGGTGAGCAGAGAGAATCCTAAACAGGGCTGCTCAGACACCCAGGGGGCTGCTCAGACACCCAGGGGGCTGCTTCATTCCAGCAGAGAGCAACCCTATGCCCTGGGCTGCCTGTGTGCAGGTTTGTGACGACAGCTTCCAGTGTTTCCGTACCTGCTGCTTCGCCACTTGTTCCTCGCCACAGGATTTGAATTTGAAGTCATGACTTGTTCGTGACTCAGATTAGAGTGAGGGAGAGTTGCGCAGCCGTAAGCCTCGTTCTCTCGTCCTGACCTAACTGGGTCCAGGGGCAAGACAGAATCAAGACTGCTGGAGCTAGGTCGGGATGTAGTGGATGGCCTACAAGGTTCTACTTGTTGCACTGTGCCCTGATTACACTCCACAAATGCTTTGGTGGGTCCGCCTTCCTGCCCATAGACCCACCAGGTGGTGGTCTCCTCCACGCAGTCTGCCGAGTCCAGTCTTCTATCACTTATTATTATTTTTAATGCAACACTCCTGTTTGGAAGGCAGACCCAGCAAAGTGTTACACAACATAACAGAAAGACGAACAATGTGTCTGGAGTGAATTTGTTTTGTTTGTTTGTTTTGTCAGTGTGTGCAGAAGTGATGTCAGAAGCAAAGATTAAAAAACACATAAAACAGCCAGAGACAGTATTGTGTGTTGATACAACTGAAATATTATATCGTATCGTATCACGATACTCAAGGACGTTTCTCCAAGATATGATATGCATCACAATAGATAACAAACCACCAGCAAAACAGTATTGTTGCATTAAAAAGAATAAAAAGTGAACAGAAAAGGCGAGTAGGAAAATGTTAATTAATATAATCAAGACAGAACAAAGCTTTATAAAAGATCTAAAAAATATTGCAATATTTATAACATCTAAGAAAAGTGTATCATGATGTAATTTATCACTGTATCAGTATTATACTGACATATCGACTAGCTCTAGACTGAAGAATTTGTGTTTTGTATTCTATATTATTAAAATTCATGTTGTCACCTTGATACACACACACACACACACACACACACACACACACACACACAAACACAGTTATCCCTTTACTCCAGCCTGCCTGCCTGTCTCAGCTCCTCCCCCTCAGTCAGTCCTGCCCCTATCCTGTCCATCCACAAAGCTCCCACATCAGATAGCGCTCTGTTCCCAGGACCCTGAGTTCTGTTCCACCTGACTGCAGTGTAATTAGACTTCTCGCCCTTGTATCACTCATTCCCATGTTTGTGCTCTCAGTGTGATCAGTGGCGTCGGGGAGCTGGATCTGGATAAGGACGGGCTGAGGGACGTGACCCTGACTCCCTTGAGGGCTCCATGTGCTGCGCAGTGTCCGTACCCAGACTGTCCTTACCTGCTGCTGGATGTCCGAGACCGAGACCTGTATGATCAGTGCCACATCATCAGCGGTATGAGCACGGAGGGCACGTTCATATACTGTACACAAAGAACATGCTCATGCTTTCATTCATTCTCTCCTGTTTCCATCCATCTATCCATCTATCATCAGTATTTAAATGGGCAGTCCAATTCAGATAAGTCTGGTTTAAAAGAAGGCCTGTAATATTTCTAAATAACATATACAAACGCCTAAAAAAGGTATATAAATATGTGAATATATATGAACAAAAAACTTTCGGCTATGAATACACATATATCCAAACTAACTGCACAAATGAAGTCTGAGACTCTTCTTGAATTTAGGGAAAGATGCTTCCTTTCTCAAACTACTAATAAGTGTGTTCCACACTTTAGCTCCATTTAAGTGAAAAGAACTGATACTTAGCAGTTTTAGCAAGGGGCAAGCGGAGAAGATCTTTATTTCGAGTATTATATGTGTGGAAATCACACGAGTAGCAAAAGTCATGTAAAAGATAAGCAGGCGCAAGGCCATTAGGTACATGAAAAGTTGTAAGCAAATTTGATATTTCCTGCGAGATTCTTATGATGGCCAACTGAGAATGTGACTGATTTCATGCTGTTGGATTTTACAACCCTCAGTAATACCGACCGCACACCTTTTGAAGTTTTTCCAAATAGTCGCGATTAGTTTTTATCCTCCACTGGCCGAAAGTCCTGAAGGGGGATTATGTCATGGCGATGTCTGTCCATCCATCTGTCCGTCTGTCTCAGGACATGCACTCACCTTCTGAAATCAACTCCTCTCACAGTTTTTGGAGGAATTTCACGAAACTTGACAGGATTCTTTGTTATATGTCGGTAATACGCTTATTCCAATTTCGTTCAATTCAGTCACATTTTACGGGCGTTATGGCCCTTGATTACCAAACTTGTACTTTGACAATTTCATGAGGGTGTATTAGGCACTTGTAGCATAGATATAGTTGCCAGTGGGGGATCTTGTGCTCTCAGAGCACTCTTGTTTGTTTGTTATTGTGGACTATATGCAGAAAATCTTCATAATCTGACTCTCAGGATTATGGAGTTCTTTTTATGTCAACTAGATGGCACATAAGCTGTACAAAAAAAAAAAACCCACAGACTGGCATGTTATTCTGTAAAGCTGAATAAAGCTATTGTAGTATTGAGTAATCGTATTATTTTGTTCAGGAGACATAAAAACGTCAAAAAGTACGTCATTGATTTAATTTGGTCCTGATTAACCAGATGTGCAATAACAAATAAGGATCAGCTTTATGCAGGCGAAGTTTTGTCCCAGAAAACTGTCCATTCGGCCTGATCTGAGGACGGTTTTCATTTTTAAAAACAAATATTTAAAGGTTGTACAATGTCTGATTCAAAGACAACATATGATACCCCTTTTCCATGTGTTGACACAGTTCCTTGAGGTTTTAATAAAATATCTGTGACATGCTTTGGTCAAAATACCACAAGGATAAAAACCCACAGCTCCCTTCTCCCCCTGTCTAAACGGCCTTGTTCAAAATGGCCGATTTGAGTCTCTGTTCATTTAAATGATAATGAGCCACTAGTCACTCCACCCTCCTTTTCTACTGACCAATCAGGTAGCACTTGACTCATGAATATTTATTTACAAAATCAGTTCTCAAGCCATGAGTGGAGATACTTGGATGATGGGGCGACATAATTCTAATGAGTTCCCCTTGTGACATAGAAAGAAGAGCCAAATCTGAACGGCTTGTTGCCCATGTTTTCTGAAATCGGCAACCCAAATGAAACTCACTGGGCGTCTTATTTCAGAGTTTGTGGGTTGGTAGGGACTCCAGATACCCAAATGTACGTGCACGAGCACGGAGTTTCTCATAATATGTCCTCTTTACCATAAAACTCTCAAAAACGTTTTAATACTTGGAGTGAATTTTCCATTTCAGTAAACATTTCACGGTGAACGACGTTCTGTTTGTTTTGTATGTTTATTTCTGTATCTCCTACATAAGAATTTCAATGATCAGCGAGACCTTGGTGTAGTTCTGCATGTTCATACAGTAAGTATCACCATAAAAACAAACGGTGATCATTCTTTACTATGAATCAAACTCCACAGTCTAATGCGAAGTCGTTTGCACCCTGAAGATGAAAGCATACTCAGAAACCAAAGTTCTGAAAAAATGAAAACGTGTGACACACACAAAGCCATATGCACTGCTGCTAATCCAGCTTTATTCTCACCAAAATGTACAGCATTTAAATCTACCAAGTGACATTTGTTTTGGATGCAAATGCGCTCGGCTGTTCATGGCGTAAAGGCTTTAGCAAGACTTGTGAAGTTTTACGACAAATATAATGGACAACCCCAAAAACCTATGCTTTACTTGAAATCACACTTTTATAACAAGATAAATAAAAAGCAAATTAAAAAAAGAAGTGGTCTAAATTCCCAGAATGTGTTGTATGCTTTACTGTACAAATCTGAGTTTTGAAAAAGTTTGTCTTTGCAGTCTGGCATCATTGCAGGTAAAGTTCAACTCCTTCAAATTATTTGCCTTTTGTAAAAATACATCGACGCATTAAAACCTCCGTGAGCTTTCCCTGTACTGAAATATCACTAACAGTTACACAAAAAAAGGAAATAAATAGGCTTTCTTGGCCTCTCCTGGTAAAAGCAGAACCACAAAACATGAGGCATATTAACCGAGAACAAATCACACAGGTGTTCCTCCTCATCTTTTACTTCTCCCTGTCATCATAGACTGAAGTAGAGTCATATCCAGTCCAACAGGGGGCAGTGTAGCACTTCTGGCAGTTTCTGAACTGGAAAAAGGTTTCAAACTTGATAAGATGGCTCACTCAAACTTGCGAAGGTGGTTATAGAGAGACTGGACGTAGGTGAAGACACACATGGGGTCAGGTTTTCTGCCCATCACCATCATGTCCTCCACCTCAATGAGTCTGTCACAACCAGCTTTATTCCTGGAAGAGCAAGTTTCATCAAGAATGGATGAATCAATCAGGAAAGGGTTAGATTTGTTATGGAGTTGTTCTTTTTGTACGTATAGCTCGATTAAGCAAAAATGGGAAATAATTAAACAAAAGTTCATTAGTACACTTACACTGCAGTATTAACAGTGTTAGTTCGACTCCATTATCACTTCTGTACTCTTGAGTTTGTATCAGTGTGGCTGAAAATACTGTACATTTATATCATATAGACGCAAGTGTTTTACTGGGAAATACACCACTTGTATTTTTCATGTGTGCTACATCCGGGACATGGAGAACCAAAACTGTGACGTACCGTAACTCTCTCTGTGTCACTCATGAGGAAATCGGTGAATTGTTTTGATAAATTTGGGTACTTTGTTTGTGAATGTGTCTATATAATAAAAAGAAAATCGCACGTTGGCTTGAATTTATGAAGTTTATCTTTTCGTCTTGAAAAACTCACATTTTTCATACAAAATACATCGCGGAGTGACATATCGAAATAATATTGGCTGGCGCTTTTTTTGTGGTCTGTCGGATATATTCCATTCAGCTAGCATGATATTGAATGAGTCGAAGACAAGTAGCTGAATTGAATATATCTGATAGAGCACGAAAAAAAGCCAGCCAATATCATTATTATACATACACATTCTTCATATCAGCATTCTCGAAGGCTGACGCTAGCTTACCCGCGACTTAGTGCTGTTAATGCAGCAGTCCGGTTAGCTTCCAGCTGGTATAGTAGTAGCGTTAGCGAAGGCCAACGCAAGCTTACCCGTGACTCGGTGCTATTTGTGTGGAAGTCCAGTTACCTTCTAGCCAGTGTAGTGTTGGCGAAGGCCAATGCTAGCGCAGTCAAGCCAAATATTATTATTATTATTATTATTATTCCTGTGTAATTTACTGAGTTACTTTTAAAATCAACATCGACAACTACACCCAGTGGAGCGACCTGGCAGCCAAAATTCTCTCAAAATCTGCTTTTAGTGAAGCAAACTTTGTGGCCATGTTTATTTACAAACTGTCACAGTCCCTTGCTAGCGTGGACATTCTGCATCTCTGATGTGTCTCTTTTCCAGTTTTTCGATGTCTGTTGGTATGTTTTTTTTCTTGTAAAATATACGTGAAGAATATATAATGAAGTTTTGGTAGCCTTTCGGGTGTTCAGCATGTCTTCGGTTTCAGTTTTTAGTTCATTTATTTAGTGCTTATTTATAGCACAGCTAATCCTAGCAGTAGCACTGGATTAGCCTCGTCTTTTCTCTTTCCCAGCTGACAAAGAAATTGTCAAAAGGTTGTGCGCGTGCACAGCAGAAAAGTTTTGTCATTGTATATTCACGTGAACTCTGATGTGTGATGTCATGTTGTCTTGACAACGTGCAATATTATAACAATATTGCATGCTCATTCTCCATTGGGGATAGTGGCGTAATACATGGAGGACAAGTGATATGATAATATTGCATGCGATCAATAAACCCACTCGAAGGGAATAGAATACGTGTTTTGATTCCATCGAAAAAGTGGCCTGTATGTATAATAATTCCCGATATTTCACTCAAATGACATGACTCGCACTGTTTTCCCGCTGACTAGACATGCATTGTCAAAACGGTGAACTGGTTCATAATTAGAATTATTTTGATTAACTTTATTTTTTGTGTGTGTGGATGTGTCCATATAATATAAAGAACGTTACACGGTTGTGCAAATATATGAAGTTTATCTTCTCATATTGAAAATATTTTCATTTGTTCACTTCGCTCACTCGTGAATATACTATACATTCACCACTCGAAGATGAACTTCATATCTTTGTGCACCCATGTAATATCCTCTTTGTACTCTTACTCAATTACATTTTCACTAAAAACGTTCTAAATTTTCATTTTGACCTAAAGTACTTCTAGTACTGAAGTATTTCATTTAGACCGATTACTTCTTACAAATCTCAGAGATTATGAATGCAACGGTCAGTTAGCAACATCATTCACATTTCAACTTTATAAACGATATTTAAAACATCAAATCAAATCCATACCAGTTTGCAGTGATACCATAAGCATTACCTTCGCTCATGGACTGATATTCATATGTTCATTTTAAAACAACAACCTGATCTCATATGAAATAAAACGGGTCAAAGTGGCGTCGTTTCAATTTTACACCAACGATGTGGGAAAGCTAATCCTGGACCTTTGTAACGTTGTGAATTTGCGCGAAGAGTTACCAGTTTATAAACGTGGCACCATACTGGGGGGTGGGGGAGAGTGGATATGACCTGACATTTAATGGACCTTGTGCGCTTGACGTCACGTTCACGTGACTTCCGCGTACAGCGGCATTTTGGGGATCACGCTTTCGCAAGTTAGATAGAGAAACCC
>JAOANJ010000009.1:13389910-13401644 GCA_026413345.1 Ariopsis seemanni | reverse complement strand
GCTGGGATAGGCTCCAGCTTGCCTGCGACCCTGTAGAACAGGATAAAGCAGCTAGAGATGATGAGATGAGATGAGAAAAATGCTCTGTTTCTCAAAATCCAGTGAATGTGGATAGAATAAAACAGTTATTCCACTCAATCTCGTTGTACACGGGCTATAGACAACTCAGTGCTATGCGCCTTGTCGGCTATCAGCTCATGTACGACTCGATTTCATGGAATAACTGTTAAATGTAAGTTATGTATATGCAATATAAGAAAAATGTATATATCTATCTGTAATGTACAATATGGACAAAATAGACATTACACAATATAACAAATATGCAATCTACAATAACTACTGTAATTATTATATACAATATGCATAATATACAATATTCCTTACAAGAGTCATCAGGAAATTATGTATCCTCCCGGGCCCCACATGAAACCCCACTCCAATTCTCCAAAGTTGAATTGGTTGCCATGGAAATATGGAAAAAATAAAAATCACAAAATGTCAAAAGGCACAACTCCTCTAGTCAGTTAACATAACTGTGAGGTTTCATGAAAAAAAAAAAAAAAATCCTAATAGTTTTTGATTTATGGTCCAGAAACTAAAATGTTTTACAGACAGATGGACAGAGCGATAGCTTTATCACCCGCATTATATGCCGAAGGGATAACAATATGTTTAAAAATCAGTATCATCTATAATATCTATAATATACAGTATACATTATCAGTATGTTTGCTATCAACAGTATAAACAGTACAACATACACAGACAATACACAATATGCAAAAAATGCACACGACAGTCAGTGTACAGAGAGCACAGTGAGGTCGTACAAACAGGAGGACGTTACAGGAGGTACAAGTGGAAGAACAGTTTAATGGCAAGGATGGATCAGGTCAGATATTTATGACGTTGACGGCACAGGATAAGAAGCTGTTCTTACATCTTATGAAGTCCTTCTACTTCAGTAAGATTTTCGGCTACTCTAAGCACCTCTGATATCCAGCGATTGACAAAATTGCCTTTCTAAACCAAGTCATCACATGTTATTATGTTGCAGTGTTTGCCTTTCTGCATCGTGAAAGAAATAGAGGGAAAAAAAATCCCCAGACACAAGTCATAATCTAGGTGACCAGACGACAGTTGACGTCTTTGCAATCATTTCACTTCAGTCCAAACCCTTTCTTCCAGCCATCACAAAACCCCACATGGGCAAACACAAGAGTCCATCGCAATAAATTATGAAACAGTAATGAAAAAGACTCCATTCTGAATGAACAACCACGGAGGAGGTTTTGTGTGCGTGTGTGTGTGTGTCTGATTTGACTGACAAGACGAAGCTCCGTCTGGTTGAGATACAATTCATTCCTTTATCAGAAAAACGACCCCCCCTTCCCATTTTCACCACTGTCATCCTCCACCTAGACTGCCAGCCAACAGATTAAACCTGAGCTTCAGTACAATAGTGAAGTCACATGACGGAGCTTTAATATTGTCCAGAAAAGCTATTGGTTTTTCTGATATAATGTGGTGGATAAAAATGTAGCACGTTACAATAAGTGTGCATTATGTCATGAACGTTCTTCACTACAGTAAGAAATACGGCATTATCAAACAGTTCATTAGGAAGTCTATTAACCATGAATTAATAATTAGTCAAGATTAATTACATGAGGAATTAAAAACCCAGTGGTGTGCTGTTGTAAGTTTTAATCCGACCAAAATCCACTCCTCTTTCATTCTTTCGGTCATGACTGAGATTCTCTCCTCTGTCTTGCATTAGTTTTTGAGTCAACAGATCTTTCGGTCATGACCGAAATCCAATATTCTCTCGTTCTTTCGGTCATGACTGAGATTCTCTTCTCTTTCTCGTTAGTTTTTGCCTTAACAGATCTTTCAGTCATCACCAAAATCCATTCCTCTATCATTCTTTCGGTCATGACTGAGGTCCTCTCTTCTCTCTCCTTAGTTTTTGACTGAACAGATCTTTCGGTCATGACTGATATTCTTTCTTCTCTCTCATTAGTTTATGACTCAACAGATCTTTCATTCATGAAAAAATCGGCTCCTCTCATTCCTTCGATCATGACTGAGATTCTCTTCTCTCTCTTGTTGTTTCTGGGTCAACAGATCTTTCATTCATGACCAAAATCCACTACTCTGTCATTCTTTCGGTTATGACTGAGATTCTCTCCTCTCTCATTAGTTTTTGAGTCAACACAGCTTTCAGTCATGACCAAAATCCACTTTTCTGTCATTCTTTCCATCATGACTGAAATTCTCTCCTCTCTTTAATTAGTTTTTGACTCAATAGATTTTCAATCATAACCAAAATCCATTCCTTTCTCATTCTTTCGGTCATAACTGAGACTCTCTCTTCTCTCTCTCTCTCTCTCTCATTAGTTTTTGAGTCAACAGGTATTTCATTCATGGCCAAAATCCACTCCTCTGTTATTCATTCAGTCATGACTGAGATTCTCTCCTCTCTCTCATTAGTTTTTGAGTCAATGCATCTTTCATTCATGAACAAAATTCACTTCTCTGTCATTCTTTCAATCATGACTGAAGTTCTCTCCTCTCTCTCGGTTTTTGACTCAACATGTCTTTCAGTCATGACCAAAATCTCTTCCTCTCTCGTTCTTACGGTCATGACTGAGATTCTCTCCTCTCGTGTTAGTTTTTGAGTCGACAGTTTTTTCAGTCATAACCAAAATCCAATCCTCTTTCATTCTTTCGGTCATGACTGAAATTCTCTCCTCTCTCTCAATAGTTTTTGAGTCAACAGATCTTTCCTTCAGGACCAAAGTCCATTCCTCTGTCATTCCGTGTTATGTGTGCTGTTATAAGTAAATCATCAACAACATTAAATGTAACTATGAATGGATAAAAAGTATTAAAGAATGTCTCGTCAGTCTGCGATAAATAAATAATATGTATGTGTTGATAATTTGCCGTGGAAGAACAGGAATAAAACATTTCATGCCATGCTGCGACGGGAAAATAATCAACAACAGGGTGGCGTGATAAAGCAGTGTTAATGTTATCATTCTGAAGTGGATTACTTTTCAATAACAGCACATATGAAAGTGTTTTATTTATTGCCCTTATACTGTACCACGGCAATTTAATAAATATTACCAAAAGAGCATGTTTTAATATTTCTTAATATTTATCATTGGCTGGCTAGCTAACATATGAATCAATGAATGAATGAACAAGATTTTGTCGATGGATCTGTCTGACGTGCTGATGTTGGGAGGCTATAGATGTTTATTTCCACTATAATAAGTGTTTAATCTGCATTCAAATGATTATGCAAACACACCTCAGGTGTTCTGACCCTTTTAAAACATGCATTATGCAAAACCCGCTCACATTAACGTGCCAAAAATCACAAACGCTGCAGTGAGTCTCAGTCAGAAATTACTAACCGAAAGCACAGCCATTTACCAAAGAACAATTTTATGCATTACATTAGAATATGAATACACATATATTATCCTGTATGATTTACAGCCTGATTGAAGCCTTTCAAAACTACTTTTAAAGAAATATTTTAATAACAGACTAATTTTAGCGCACTGGTATACAATACTGCAGTGTGTGAAGTATTTTGAGTAAGAAAGCAGTATTTTATTGTCAGGTGCAGGTGTGTTTTGTGTCGATCAGTCACACTGAATAAAAATTATGTCCAGATGAAACAAAGGAAAAAAAAAGGATTCAAGTTGACTGAAAGCAATATTTGGAATAAATAAATGTAATAAACGTAATTTCTTGTACTGAAGCTAACGTGATATGAATATTAAACATGCACTATACAGAAACATAATTTCTAATGTCTTTAGCAATATTTGTAAAACAACCAAGCACCCAAAGAGAAGCTACAACATCAGGCGACAGATCGGAGAACCCTTAAACTGACTATAGTTTTTATTTTTAGGTTTCACTTATGTAGAATACGGTATGTTACAATAAAACTGATCATATACAGTACTGTGCAAAAGTATTAGACACGCTATGTTCTTTTTTTCATACAAACTTTGTTATAGATTTCGATTTTATGACTTCTGCATTATTGAGTCACAATACTGCAAAAACATTTTAGAGTTCCAAACGTTTGTTTGTTTTCCAGCACAAAATTAAATGTTACAGAAAAAAAAAAAGTTTGTCATATGTCTGAGCAACATATTCCATAAGAGAGCACTTTTCAGATGAAAAAAGAAAACATAATGAAGGCTGCTGGGTTTTGGTACAAAATGAAGAAGTGAGTGTGACAGTCAAAGTGTCCAGAAGAACCGTGGCTGGTTCTGTAAGATGTTCAGGAAAACCTACAAATCATTTCCGCATAAAACTGCACTCACTGGACCGGAGACTACTATTTTAATTTTTTTTAAAAGCAAGTTCCCTCTGAAATGTGGTGATTGTGATATATGTTTATTTCTGTAAATCTCACAAAATATCAGGCCATTCTGTGGCTAGAAAGTTATTTAATTTGACATGATTAAAGCAAATAATGTGCATGAAATCGCTCGCTTCGTACAGTCAAGCAGACAGAGGAAGTCCATGTGCGCATGCGCAGGTTTACCTTCTTCTTCTTTTGGGTTTTACGGCAGCTGGCATCCACAGTGTTGCATTACTGCCATCTACAGGTTTCCCTTTGAGCGTGCACTGACAGTTCCATCATTCTTCCGCTAAACGAACAGCTGATCACACCGAGGTGCTTGCTGAGCACTGATATTTATTAGTTTGGTCCTGCGTTTCCTTTCCTTCACGTCTTTTCTTCTTGCTTTCCGTTACTGTAGTTGGTCTTTCACGTTTCATTTGCACACTCACATCCTCCATTTTTCTCTCCTGTTTCAGATTTGTATCCCACAATGCCTTGCATGAACGGGGAAAGCCCACCACGTGATGCATGACGTAGTATATTGTATTGGGTCATGGTGAAGCAGGAAAAAATAGCGGAGAATTTAGGACCACATGGAGATGAATTCATTAATTGTTCTATTAAAAAACAAATAAAATTGGAAGTCTGTGATTCAAATCCAGTAGCTTTCAGTCACTAAACAAAAATAATTGGGTGTCGGGGAAAATTCTATTTATGACCTAAATTTGAAAAATCTGAAAGGCAGTATAGCTTTAAAACTACTGATGAGTCGTACCTGAGTAAATGTTACTCCCTGCCTCTGAATACAACCTTAGTATCGCTCACAGGAGTAAAGCGATTACTGTTTAATCTTTACTGTGTTTATGCTCCACTATCGTAAAGTGTATGACATCACAGTCATTCGCGTTACAGTCAAGTCACCAAATTCAACCCGCACTCTGTGTCCACCAGCAGACGACGCTGCAGTGCCAAGTTTCATCTGCAGTTCTCGTCAAGGATTTGTTCATCTGAGTTTTCTTTTAATTCCAGAAACTGAACTCTGAACTACTTAGCATTTTAACAGCTTTATGATCATTAATATTTATGTCTGAGACTCAGTAAGGTTTGAAACACAATCAGTTAAATAATATTACTGTTGTCAAAGTAAAAAAAAAAGTATAATAAATTATGACTTAAAATTGAACATAGTTATAGATTATTAGCATAGATTAATGACAGATAACATTATACTCACTTACTAGCTTAAATATCAGCAACGTAGTGTACATGTTTATTCGCGTAAATGTAACATCACAACACCTCTGTAAGGACATTTCAGTTAAAAAGAAAAAAAAACCTGAAACGATCAAAAAAGAACAAGTATAAACAAACAGCTTTTAAAACTTTTTTATTTATTTTCAAAAGAAAAAATTTTAAAGGGGGAAAAAATATTCATGCGAACACATGAGGCATCTCCGAGCGAAACCTCGTCAAGTCTGAAAGCAAGACGACAAAAAAAAAAAATACACATGGAAATATATTTAGATTTATATATAGCTATATATATGATGATATAAAACTCAGAATAAAGTTGCACACTAACAGTTTGACGTTAAACAGCCGGTGTTAATCAGCTGCACAGGGTGGGGTTTTTGCATAGATCGTTAACGTGAGTAACGGCGTAACACTACAGCAGGTTTAATCGCTCTGCTCCTGATGACTGAGCTGGGAAAGCTCCAGGAAAACTGATTGTTGGCGACGCCGAATTCATCACATACCATCATAGAAACACTGCAGTTCAAGATCTGTCCGTTTTTCAGCGTTTAAAACTGTGCCTCCACCACGCAGTGGCAGAGACTAACGCCAAAAAATACAGGAAAATAAAATACTGAGGCATTTACAGCGGTTGTTAGAAAACACACTGCAACTATGGTACACACACACACACACACAGTCACAAACACGCACTCATACACACACGCTCACACACAGAAACACTGATATAAATTATATATATATATTATATATTACACTAATTACATAAAAACAGTGTACAGTGAGAGAGTGTGTTACAGTTAGAGTTAGCAGCAGTGCTAATCCAACACACACACACACACACACACACACACACACTTTAATGAATTAAGATGATGGCATGAGTCAACCAAGAGTAACATGGACAAGGTTGTCATGTCGTGGGCTTAACAGCACCCCCACATGGTGCACAGACATTCCTACACATCAAAATGCTAGTCGCTAACCCAAACGCTAGCAAATAAATACAAATAGCAACCACTAACCACTAAGTGCTAGCAAAACCAAACACTAGCGGTTAATTCGCATGCTAATATGTAAGCAAAGTTTGGCTAATTCTGGGAAGGAGAGACGTCCCTGTATGAGTTTGTTGTTAAAAAGGTGGCCATATTGAAGCCAGACTGAGCAATGTGGCAATGCTACATACAAGGTCTACACTAAACGTTTAAAGATCGTTCTGTTTTAGTTCCCACATTTGTAAAATTGTGACTGGAAATGTTTAGTGAAGTTTGAATTTCAGTTTGTAGTCAAGTTACAAAAGAAAAAGAAGAAGAAGAAACAAAATACTAAACAACATTGAGTCTCCACTACAGTTTTCATTTTAACATGCAATACCTGAAGTGGCCACTAGGAGACAGCACACTACATCGCCATTACTGGTTCAACACTCAGTAGTAATGTGCAATATTTACTGTGCATCATTTCACTCGCATTTCATGAAAGCACATTCTAATAAACCATTCCAGCTTTATGCTAACCCTGTGGCGTCAAATCTCACGACTACAGTCTGATTCTTTTCATTATTTTTTGGTGTAAATTAGGAACATGTTCTGAATACCAATTTTGACGTAAATCTAGTCACAAAATACAATAATCAAAATTGTGTACAACAACAACACACTAGACAGAGCAAGCACCTGTTTATGCTACCTGTCATGTTAATATTGCCTAGCTAGCTAGTTAGTAAACTGAATTGACTACCAGCAAATAAGTAACGTTATCTGTTCATCGCAAGCTATCACTAGCTAGCCATTAATTGGTGTCCAGATCTCTCAGCTGCTTCGTCACAGTGCTCTCATGACTTTCTCCACTTTAACCATGCTCAAATTCTTTCAAAAATACTAGCATTTATGCTCGTCATCTAAATTTCCAACAGCTCTAAGTTTATAAGTTGCAATGTAACGTTAATATTTTAAAATATTCAGTGAAACAACTCGATTGGAGCCATTTCTCAGTCATTTGCCAACACGTCTGAGAGAAACCTGGACATTCCTGATGATTTTTGCTCTTTTCCACCATTACATTTTTATGTTACCGATAAACGGCTGTTATAGCGAGTGTATATATTTCCTAGTTGCCTAGCAACAGTGTTCTCACAACTTTAACCACTCAAACATTGAGTGTATCTCGTTTAAATTTGCACTAGTTGTCTACTTTTCCAGCAGCTCAGTGCTGCATGTAATGTAACGTTAACGGTTTTCAATAGGGAGGAGCCAACTGTAGTCATATTGAGTCTTTTCTCATAAATTTATCAACCCGTGAGAGAAATGATGTTCCTGACTATTCTGTCTAGTTTACAAAGTCCACATTTCTTTACTTTAACTATAAACATCTAGCTTATGCGTGGCGTGTATATTTCTCAGTGCTGCTTATCTTGCACTCACTTTTAGCACTCAAATGTCGAGTGAACCATACTCAAATTCTTCTTCATCGAGCTTTGCTTGTTGACTTGCGAAGAGTTTATGATTTGGGTTAACGCTGGTATTAGCATTTCAAAATATGAAACGAAACAAATTTAGTTGTACAGTTCCTTTTCTCAATAATGTACCAGCACATCTGAGAGAAATGTAGATGTTCTGGATGATTCTGACTCATTTTCATTGTTACTCTGTGTTTCGTTTGCTCGCTAGCATATCTTTGGCATGTACTCTCACTGGTCACTTTATTAGGAACACCCCTACATACACCTGTTGTTCTATTTTCTGCAGTTCTCGAATCAGCCGATCCCTTGACAGCATCAAATCATGTAGATACAAATCAAGAGCTTCAGTTAACGTTCACAATGTTCAAACACCAGAATGGGAAAAATTGTGATCGGAAAGCGTGACTTTCTTTCACTGTGGTATGGGTGTTGGTTTGAGCCAGATGAGTGTGAGGTTTGAGTATTTCAGAAACTGCTGATCTCCTCCTGGGGTTTTCACACACAAACAGTCTCTAGAATTTACGCAGAATGGTGCGGAAAACAAAAAACATTAATCGAATGAGTGAGTGATGGGGCGTCGTGGCTCAGCTGGCTAAGATACCATACCATAAATCTGGGGACCGGGGTTCGATTCCAAACCGAGGTCTTTTCCTGATCCCTCCCCGTCTCTCTCTCCCACTCATTTCCTGTCTCTACACTATCCTATCCAATAAAAAGGTAAAAAAAGCCCAAAAAAAATCTTAAAAAAGAACGAGCGAGCGACAGTTCTGTGGGTGGAAACAAAACGCCTTGTTGATAAGAGAGGGTCAGAGGGAAATGGACAGATTTGAGGTGGGTTGAGCTTTTTTTGCCAGGAAGAATATAGTAACTCATATAATCACTCTTTACAACTGTGGTGAGCAGAAAAGCATCTCAGCATGCAACAGCAGAAGACCACAATGGGTTCCATTCCTGCAGCCAAGAACAGGAGTCTTAGAATCAAGAACAATGGCCAGTGAGTGTATAATAGAAATTATACTAGTCCCTTACATTAACCATTTTTAATTATTTACTTCTAATGTGACACATTGGATTATTCAAGTCCTTATTATTAGTATTTGAACATAAGAATCAAGTTCATATATTTAGGATATGATAACAGTTTTAAAGTCCAAGTCCAAAAACAAATTGAAATTCAGTAAGGTATACACTATTTCTGCAGAAATTTAGTCAAACAATAAACATATTACAGTTTGTTGTTTCTTCTTTATTTTTTTTTCCAAGGGTCACCCCCCCAAGCATATGGTGAATGAATAATCTGTTGTAGGAATTGTTTATCTGCAGGGTTTGCACACTGGATAGCTATAATCTAAAGCACGTTTGGAGAACGTCTAAGGTTTAGGTCAAGTGTTTGTTGATGTTATCTGTCAAATATTATTTCTGACCATGACGGTCACAGGATGAAGTCACCAAAAATGAAAAGCTGCTTTTGTAACTGTTATGAATGGTGTTATTTATTTATTTATTTTTAGATTTCACATCTAAATCTGTCTTCAGATCTTTCTTTCAAATTCAAGCCCTTTAGTTCAATGCCCTCAACCCCCTTTACGTCATTGCAGTTGTCATGAATCCAGTGTTTTAGTGCTCTGTGTTTTATATATTGTTCTGTTTTTGTGCTAAATGTGCCTTGACCATGACGGCACCATCTTTAATCAGGTCCATATGGAAAGACGAGCTCAGCTGTGAAGCAGAACAGAAGAGGCAGTGCGGAGTTCAACTCGCATAACTCCACATCTGACATACAGAAAAACTTTTTTTTTTTCTCAGTTCACACAGTAATACTTTACAGCAACTCTTCCATAAATCTATGAGGTAAGATTCACTCTCAAGAACAAAGGAATTCAGTTTCAGATGACAAAGGACCTGGAGCCAGCAAGTACTGGTACATTTACAGTATCTAGCAGATGTTCTTTTTCAGAGAAACTTCTTCACAGTCTCTGTAAAAACAAAATCTACATGATAGAAAAAATAGGTCAGTGTCGTAGAATACCATTAAGCTAAAGCCCTATTAGTGGGGATTTCGTATAAGTTAGTCCAAAAATGAAAACTGAGTATATCTTTCTTTTTCTCACTTTCTCTCCTTCTGGATTAAATGTGTGTGGTTCAGTGAAGAGGTGGGTCTTCAGTTCTCTAAACCCCTACTCAAGATTTGCCATAGATGGAATATTTCTTTGAATATTGTTTGCATCATTGCTAAAAGGTCGTGTTACTATGTTTAATAACCATGTTTTAAAGCTAGACGGCCTTTCCGTTTCATACATGTGAAATTTACCTCCATCTGAAATTTGGTCATTGTGATAAATGTTTATTTCTGTAATATCTCAAAATATCAGCCCATTCTGTGGCTGGGAAGTTATTTAATTTGAGGGGATTCCTAGCAAATAATGTGTATGAAATCGTTCGCTTCATGCAGTCAAGCATGCACAGGTTTACCTTCTTCTTCTTCTTCTTCTTTTGGGTTTTATGGCAGCTGGCATCTACAGGTTTATCTTTGACCATGCACTGACAGTTACATCGTTCTGCCGCTAATGCCTAGGTCAGATGGCACAAAGATGCATGCTGCGACCTGCGATCGGTCGGGTGGCGACTGATTGCAGGTGGACGCAGGTGTTTTGCATCAAATCCTTCCATTGTGGTATTGCAAGACGCAGAGTTTTTAAGTTGAATCAACCAGTCGGAAACAGACGCAGGTTGACGCAGCGCACAGGAAACCTTTAAAAATATAAGGCCGTAAGACTGCTTGCAGGTTGTTGTAAACTATTTGCAGGTGCAGTGGTGCGTCTACCTGCGATGCATCGCAGCCCTCTCTAAAGACTTGCCTTCTCCTGCGTCAGCCTGTGTCTAGCTGCCACTACCTGTTTCAACCTGCGATTGGTCGCTCAAGTGTTGCACGACCGCCTGCCTCTACATGCGTCAACCTGCTATTTGCACCAATTTGAAGTGAATCGCAGCTGAAATGCGAACAGATCGTGATCCACTTGCGTCAACCTGCCTCTACTAAAGACCCTCCGCAACACTCTGCATTGTCGTGCGTCGATGCAAGACCAGTCTTGCGTCTACCTGCGATTTTGTTATCGCAGGTAGACACAAGTAACTGAAAAACTAGTTGCAGCCTGCCATCTGACCTGGACATAAACGAACAGCTGATCACACTGAGGTGCTCACTGACCGCCAATATTTATTAGTTTGGTCCTGCGTTTCCTTTCCTTTGCATCATAACACCTTTTCTTCTCACTTTCTGTTACTGTAGTTGGTCCTTCACGTTTCATTCTCACACTCACGTGACAGGGAAAGCCCACCACGTGATGTATGACGTAGTATCTTGAATTGGGTCATGGTGAAGCAGGAAAAAAATAGTAGAGAATTTAGAGCCACATGGTCCTAAATTCAGTAATTGTTCTGTTTAAAAATAACTAATAAAATTGGAAGTCTGTGATTTGAATTCAGTAGCTTTTGGCCCACTAAATAAAAATAATTGGGTGTCAGGGAAAATTCTTTTTATGACTGTGGCAGCGGGGACGTGGTCAAGCATCGGTCTGGAACCGGAGGGCGGAGTCAGGGAAGGTAAGTGGCAGAATCACTACACCTGAGTCCCA
>JAOANJ010000009.1:12657436-12669163 GCA_026413345.1 Ariopsis seemanni | reverse complement strand
ACAAAAAACTAATTTTCTCAAAACACAACCGATTGATGTGATTGTGATAACTCAACGTATGCACTCCCAATAATGCGTAAATAGACCTAAAAAGCATTTCACGCCGGAGTATTCCTTTAACTGCCTTTTCAGGCCCCCGCTCTTATTCTAACTCCATCTTGTTTGCACAGATTCAGAAGCCTGCCCATGACAATACAGCCACAAAGCCTTGTGCTCGTACTAAAGGATTCTAATCTCAAAAACGAGAAAGAACTAATTGTTCTAAGTCCAAAAAGAAGACTTCTGTTAAACATGGACACGCTCCAAATAGCATGGTCCAAACAGAAGTGCCAACATTGCTCACGAGAAACTAAATCCTCGCGAGCCGAGAAAAGAAAATTTTAACACCTGGTGTGACAATTTCATAATAAGCAGCTCTTTTCACCAACTAAACGGACCACAATCCTGTCTTCTCGTTTTCTATTAGCTCACATGACAGATTCTTGTGAGTTCTCAGTTCAAAGTTCAACTTGATAAAGCTAAAGAAGGCCAACGCAAATAAAACTGCTACAAAAACGACTGTATCCTCCACATCGTATCTCCTTTCCCCTTCAGTGAGCTGCCATTTCTGCCGAGGGAATTTTATTCACGTTTGTTCTGACCTCCACTTCAGCCGTAAAAAAATATATAGGTACACTATCAAAATTATAAATGCTATCAATAAATCATAGATTTTAATCATAACCCAAGTTAAAAAAAAAATTTGAAGTCGTAGAATGACCCCAGCAATGTCAACAGGGACACTACCACCAAAAACTGGCCTTGCGTTCCTGAACACGAACCGAAAAGAAATCTCTCTGTACAACAAACTTAAAAACTATCTCAAACTTTTGACTTTGTGACTATGACTTATTTGGATCAATTACAAAATCTAACCAGTTCATCTGCTGATTCCAATGATGATTTCATACAAATCCTACAAACATTCAACCACTGGTTGTTGAGACTGGTTATTTCAGATGACCACACGGAGAACCTGAAAACAGACGACACCCGTGGCAAATTTACTCTGGCGATAACCATTCTATCTTTTGGGAAAACAATTTGCTCTTGCTGTACAGAGTAAGTGATGTTAGAACCATTAAAATCAGAAATCACAATGTTAAAGCAAAGAAGTTAAATTTTCAAAACTTTGGACAAACTTGCTAGTTTAAGTTGCCTGAATTCTCACACGCAGTCCAACGATGGTAAAGTGTTTCATGCAGCAGAAACGCAAGCAGTACCTTTAGGATCTTTGTCGTCAGTTGTTTGGGGGTTGGGGTGAACCTGGGCGAAGTGGCCAACGGTTCAGGACATGAGTTAATGGTAGATTTGACTGGAGTAAGCACTGGAGGTACTTTGGAAGTTACAGGAGTTGGCTTGGGCACAATGGATGCAGGTTTAGGATTTGGAATGGAGGTTGGTGGTGCAGAAACTGGAGGGGTTTTAATGACTTCAGTAGCTTTAGGAATAAAACCAGGCTGAGGAACCACGTGTGAAGTCTTTGGCACAAGTACTCTCTTGGGAGCTGGGATGAATCCGGCTGGTGGGGTGATGGGGTACTGAACTGGAGGTGAAGTAGCAGGAGAGATCGGAGGAGAAGATGCTGAAGTCTTTTCCGCTGGCTTTGAATGCATACTTTGATTGGCTTCTGGTTTCTGCACACTCTTCCCTGTTGCTGCTGAGGTTGTTTTGTCCTCAGTGTTCACCTCCTCTTTGGGCTCTTGTTTTTCTGCAGACACCTCCTTACAGGGACGAGGTCGCAGCTCCCTGGTCCTACCTCGGATCAACAGGCTGGTTACTCCTTTGGACGCGTCATCTCTCTCCTCCTTCTTTATGAAGTCATGTTTAAAAGAAAACATGGGTGTCTTTGTGACCTTGGGCACAGATGCTGGCATAGGTTTGGATGGTTCAGGGGCAGACTGGGGTATCAAAAACATTGTTGAGGGTTTGGGTGGCTCAAAGGCAGGTTTTGAAGGCTCCGTGGGAGTCTGACAAAGAGTTGCGGACTTAGAAGTAGCAGCAGCGTCCTCATTTACAGGTTCTATCTTCCTCACCACTCTCTTCACCACCTTCTTGCGAGTTACACCATTCGGTTCCTCGGTCATCTCTGGCTGGCGGGCACGGACTGTAGTTGTGGTGTTGCTAGCGAAAGGACCATTGGTCTTGCCATTTCCATTCAGGACAGGCTCATGATTTTGCAAACCTGGATGAGGCTCAGGGCTTTTGAAGCGCTCTTGGATGTTGGATGGGTCTGGGTTCTTGATGATAGAAAACCTGCTCCTTGAGGGTGAAGGGCTCTGGAATCGCTCCCGGAACTGGGGCTGGGACTGGGCATGTCCAAGAGGATCTCGAGCAGGCTGGGGGCTCTTGGTCCGCAGCAGCCTTTTAGCAGGCTCCAGACTGGGCACTGACTGGGAGCGACTACTGAAACTGCCATTACTATCTGACTACTCAGCCAGACGGCATTGGGCAAGGAACGAGAGTGTTAAAGGACATATATTAATGAAAGTTCAAGAAAAGGTGATAAACTACTTAGAATAATACTTAACAGAACACCAAAATAACACGAACAGGCTCAATAAGCTAAAGATTGTGCTCACGTTCTTGTTCATGCATTACTGAACTGTCTCATTTGCTGCACTACCCCCTGGGGTCAACGACACAAGGAATAACGATCAGCAAAGTAAGTACGGTAACATTGAAGCAAGTCGTTCGCTGATTAGTAACACGTTGCCCTACACTAAACCAGGATCTTAAGTCCTGAGATAAGAGATACTGAGATAAGACATACAGCTTAGAATGACATGCAGATCTAAACCCAAGACTTCCTTTTCCATACCTTTCTTGGAATGGAAATCCATACCATTTGGCTTGCATTCATACAGCAATCCAGTAAACCTCATTTACTGCCAAAAGTTACACTAACCTCAGTCGAATAAATCATTTATATCTGTAGAATGACGCGTACGTACTCGCTAACCAGCGCAATTACAAGCACAATTTAACATGCTTTACAAGAGTCTCCCTGAGGACTTTGCGGAATCTGCGATGAACAGATCTAATCCTTGTGCAGTTCATTCATGCACTTTATGACCCTGCGTGTACCTTACTATATGCTGCTAAAGCATACAGCTTGACAGACTTAACCATAAGAGATATCAGCAGCCTGCAGGACTATCGGAGACTCGGTAGATCATCTGCTTGTTGTGCTAACTGTAAGGTAAGAGCATTATTCCTGGATCTCATAAGCAGGCAAGTTCAGCTTCGTGAAGACAACATCCTGTTCTGTATTGACAAAGGTTCAAAGTAAAATGCCTTCAGCAACACAGAGTGATAGAAATCATTGTAAAGTATATCAGAACGTTTCCTCCCGAGCCACACCAACTCGTAAAATCTGCTTCCTGTCAGTTAGTCGTGATGGTTTTTCACAACACTTACACTTTCTTTCAAACTCTTGGGGGCTGCCTTTGTCTCTTCTTTAACCTGAAGAGGTTTGTGGGAGAAAGCAATTATAATGTGCACTTTAAACCAATTAAAACATGGCTGAGCCAGGTCGTGCTGCAGATTACACACCCCACACACTCATGCATGACCTCCTAAAATGATGTGTAAATTGAAATAATAAAAATATCACGCAATATGATCCAAGTTCAAAATTGATTGTTAGATACGAAACCAGCAGCATCCACCGAGCGAAGTCGTCAGGCAAGTTGCAATTTTATTTTATTTAAACTCAAGTACTTTGGCAAAGCATCAGCAGACTTGCAGAACGCCTTCGAATATGATCTGTGTTAGAGTGCACTGGTCATTTTCACACAGTGAATCATGTCCTTCAAAGTATACACATCACACACCAACTGCGTCATGCATTTTAATATACTGTACACTGATGACTATTATGAGAGCCATCACCCTTTGTGTATTATTGTAGCCATGATGCATGCAAAAAAAAAACCGCAACTTGGACCACACTGCGCAGTGAAAGGAGAATTGAGAACGGAACACCACTTTCCTTTTGCTCCCAGAAGGAAAAGCGTGACGAGAAAGCCATGGTGGTGACGTTGCGCTCATGGGCTGGGCTGGCTAAGGAGGAGCAGGGGATGAACGGATGCGACAGCCAAGAGATAAGATTCCGAGCACAATAGATTCTGGTATTGGAGACGTCAACCTTGGACCGAGCTTCAAGTAAGAACGCCTGCACAGCACTGGAGGAAAGAAGAGACACTGAATATCTGTGGTTTAAAGTGAGGTTTAGAGGGTGACAGGAACACGAGGTAAGGAGTAACACATGACAGGGTGTGCCGTTATAGAAAAATGATCGACGATGGAGTGGTGGAATGCCGTTACCACCTCAAAACTTATTATTTTCCAGGAAACAAAACCCTCTTATACCACAGCAATTTGCAAAGAGAAGAATCCATTTTGCAGAATTTTATCTGCTCGCAGAAAACTTCACCATATCAACAGCTGAATATTTTGCTTTGTTCGATCACCATCCATCCATCCATCCATCCATCCATTATCCATAACCGCTTATCCTGTGCAGAGTCACGGGCGAGCTGGAGCCTATCCCAGCTGACTATGGGTGAGAGGCGGGGTACAGCCTGGACAAGTCGCCAGGTCATCACAGGGCTGATCCAAAGAGACACAAACAAACAATCATTCACACTCGCGTTCACACCTACGGTCAATTTAGAGCCACCAATTAGCCTAACCTGCATGTCTTTGGACTGTGAAGGAAAGCCGTGCAAACACGAAGAGAACATGCAAACTCCACACAGAAAGACTCCTGTAGGCCACTGGGCTCGAACCCAGAACCTTCTTGCTGGGAGGTGACAGTGCTAACCACTTCACCACCATGCCGCTTCCTCCATACCAGTACCTGTGAATAAACTGTTGCTACAGAAACATTGCATCTTAGAACAAGCACGTTAATGTAATCTAACCCTGAGGTTTGTCTTGTAGCCAGCACTACAGTCAGGGCTACTCTTCTAAGAAGTTCATCAACACCTACTGAAGAATCAAAATTCACGAATCCTATAGCACTGCCGTCTAAGATGCTTTGTAACGGTCGCAGTACTTTAGAAAGTTTGCCAACACCAGAGACTCTCATGCTTATTTTCTGTTAAATGACTGCTTCTCTGTAAAAAAGGTTTTTTTTTTGTCTCATTTGAGAAAAGAAACTTCAAGAAAGGGAAAAAAAAAAAAAAGGAGACACAGGACGTGAAGGGATGACGGTTTATCATTGCTATAACGTACAGTCAGGTCCATAAACAGTTGGCCATTGACAAAGTTACTGTTAATGAGCTCTTGAATATGATCTCAAAACAAGCCATCGTTTGGCAAAAAAATTATTATATATTTTTTTTAAATCAAAACAAAGCTATCCGAGATATAGCGAAAACATTCGGTGTGGTTACTGAAATGATTTTGAACATTCTTAAAAGGAAAGAACGTTCTGGTGCGCTCAGGAACATCAAAAGGCTCAGAAGACCATGGAAAACTACTCTGGTAGACGACACACAAATTCATTCTCTGGTGAAGAAACACTCCTTTACCACAGTTTGTCAGATCAAGAACCCTCTCCAGGAAGAGGAGGTCTGCGTCAGTCAAAAATCAGCAGAAGACTGCCAGAGAAAATACAGAGCGTTTAAATACAAGATGGAAACCATTTGGTAAGCCTCAAAAAGAGAGATTTGCCAAAAAAAAAAAACAGCAAAACCAACCACACCATTGAGAAATGCCTGTACAGTTCTGGAACCGCACAATTATCAAGTACCATTAATTACCAAGTACCATTATAAAGCATACCATCTCATGTCCTGGAGGAGGCACACATGACTGCGGACAGGATGAATTCTGAAGTGTACTGGGCTAGATTATTTGCTCAGGTTCAGTCAAGTAACTCCAAACTGCAATAGCCGAGTCAATCACCTGACCTGAAGGCGAAACCACCCCAAGAACAAACCAAAACTGAAGACAGCTCCAGTAAAGGTCTGCCAGAGCATCACCAGGGAAGAAACCCAGCACCTGATGATGTTTATGGATTCAAGACTTCAGGCAGTCATTGACTACAAAGGATTTGCAACCTTGTTTTGGGAGTGTGTGGGGTACAAAAAAGTGCTGCAAGTCCTACACAATGTTCACCCAATTTGGACATAAATACCCTGAAACTTGAAGCTGAAGATCTGAGCTCATATTCATTTTTTTTCCAATTAACTCCAATATACTGTGACAGACAGATAAAATAATAAGTTTGTCGATTTCCAAATATTCATGGGCCTGACTGTAAGTAGGTGTTTTCAGATCAAACCATTCTCGGGACTTTTAAGAGGAACTACCCAATGGGAAGCTCCCCCAAGAACTACATACCTTCAAGGGCTTTTCTTCTGTTTACAGTGGCACCACCAATAGAAATACTGAACTGATATAAGCCAGCTTGATAGCATGACATTAGCGGGAAGTGCGAGTGACAATTTCTAGCATATACGCTCAATAAAGCCTGGACTTCTCTGTCGGTCCATTTGACCGCGTTTTCTTTTTCTTTCATGCTAACCTTAAGACCTATTGTTTACACGGGTACCATTTTACACTGATTTTTAAACATGGTGGTTGCAAGTGCTGTATTGGGTCTTGTTTGACCAAAACACCACAGACCTACATTAGGACCGAGCACCGCAGGCCTACATCGGGACCAAAACACCGCAGACCTACATCAGGACTGAGCACCACAGGCCTACATCGGGACCAAAACACTGTAGATCTACATCGTGACCAATCACCGAAGACCTACATCAGGACCAAAACACCATAGACCTACATCGGGACCAATCACCGAAGACCTACATCAGGACCAAAACACCATAGACCCACATCGGGACCAATCACCGAAGACCTACATCGGGACCAAAACACCGTAGACCTACATCGGGACCAAAACACCGTAGACCTACATCGGGACCAATCACCGAAGACCTACATCGGGACCAATCACCGAAGACCTACATCGGGACCAAAACACTGCAGACCTACCGTACATCGTGACCAATCACCGAAGACCTACATCAGGACCAAAACACCATAGACCTACATCGGGACCAAAGACCTACATCGGGACCAAAACACCACAGACCTACATCGGGACCAATCACCGAAGACCTACATCGGGACCAAAACTCCATAGACCTACATCGGGACCAATCATCGAAGACCTACATCGGGATCAAAACACCGCAGACTTGCATAACTCACGGCTCCTCTTGTGCTAGGAGAGTACCAACCCTGAGTTAGGAGCTTTAAAAATAAATAAATAAATATAAATTTGTCCTTCAAAATGGCGTTCTACGATCATTTTCTGTTCCTGCAGTGCAGACACATCCAAAAAAAAAAGGCTGAACCTTCCTCAAACAGTTCTAAGAACTATGAAATAGTTCCTCTGGTCCAAAAACATCTCACGTTACCTGACAGGAAGAAGGACTTGTCTCATGGAAGTTCCACAACATTAAATATCAGCATAAACCATAAAAAGTGTGACGTCATTCATTAATAAATTAAATATTGAAATCATTGGCAAATTACTGTGGTATAAGCATAACACACGATGAAACATGCTGGTACATGAAAATAATGCACTTTGGGGTGGTAAGACTCTCCACTTCACAACACCCGTGTGTGTGTGTGGACCATTTTCATATAATAGCACCACCTGCTCGTACACTAGTATTATTAATTATTACACATTCTTTAAATACACAGTGAAACATCTGTAATACTGAGAATGCTGCAAGGTTTCAGACATTGGGCAAAATGTGAGGCTTCAGCTCCAGACCTCTCTGCTGGACCAGAACAACATTTTATCTTACAAAATAACTGTCCATAACCTACAGTTCTCAAACTATACAGGCTTAGCATGACAAAACAGCATCCAGGCTTACACAACACACCGCAACTGTGTGGAAAAGTCTGAAAGCTTGCTATACACACTGGATTACAGGCATTTCTGTCTATTACATCATGCGAATGCTGTGATTACTCGAACAAAACACACACATCTGGAATATCTGCTACGATGCCCACAGCCTAAGTAAAGTGGTTTGATTATTAAAATTAGGTTAATTGTGTATCTCAAGGCTCATAGTCATCTCACACACACACACACATTCCTGCTAAATAAAGAGTGCTTATCTATGTAAAGCGAAGTGAGAGCAGAACCTTTTTTTGGGAGCTACGTCTTCAGTACTGCCATACAGTCTACTCGGGTAACACCTGAACAAAGAAACTGAACAAACGCGTGAAAAAAAATATCAAATGATGAATTCCTTAACACTGATATACATGAAAAAAAGACGGACACTGTTCTACAGCTCTCGCTAAAACCACACGCGTGTATGACGGCCTGGGAAAACCCTTCACAGGATGAACTTTGACATTTTCGACGATATGTACGTAGTTCTGGAAACTCGAGGTCAAATAAAGTTAACATTTTGGTTATACCCGACAGTTTGATCCAAGTCTTTCCGAACAAAGTTTTAAAAAATTTTAGGTGGAGTGACTGTTTTTAAACAGCAACGTAATATTTATCAAGGTTAAAAAGTGAATAACAAGATTTTAACATCATTTTGGTGAAATATATTATGGTTTACATTTGAGAAGTATGTTACAGTCATGGAAAAAAAAATTAAACATTTTTAAATCCTTTTTTAAGGTGTTTGCTGGAATCTAGCCTCTAGAACAGGGGTTTTCAAAGTGTGGGAGAGTGAGCCCCCCCTCAGAGAGCAAATCAACAACAGCGCCCCCGCCTTACAATTTTTGTTGTTGCTATACTTAATGTTCCATTCGTATTTTAAAAAATGGTTGTTGTACACATTATTTTTTTTTCTTTTACACATTTTAAACATCTGTGCTTTTTTAAAACCTCTTTTTACACATTTTAAACGTTTTAAAAAAGCACAGATATTTAAAATGTGTAAAAAGAGGTTTTAAAAAAGCACAGATGTTTAAAATGTGTAAGAGATGTTTTAAAAAAGCACAGATCTCTTACACATTTTAAACATCTGCGCTTTTTAAAACTTTTTTTTTACATATTTTAAGCATCTGTGCTTTTTTTAAAACCTCTTTTTTTACATATTTTAAACATTTGTGCTTTTTTAAAACATCTCTTACACATTTTAAACATCTGCGCTTTTTAAAACCTTTTTTTTTACATATTTTAAGCATCTGTGCTTTTTTTAAAACCTCTTTTTTTTTTTTACATATTTTAAACATATGTGCTTTTTTTAAAACCTCTTTTTTACATATTTTAAACATCTGTGCTTTTTTAAAACCTCTTTTTTTTTTTTTTACATATTTTAAACATCTGTGCTTTTTTAAAAACCTCTTTTACACATTTTAAACATCTGTGCTTTTTAAAACTTTTTTTAACATATTTTAAACATCTGTGCTTTTTTTAAAAACATCTTGTTTTACACATTTTAAACATCTGCGCTTTTTAAAACGTCTTTTTTTGAATATTTTAAGCATCTGTGCTTTTTTAAAACATCTCTTACACATTTTAAGCATCTGTGCTTTTTAAAACATCTTTTTTTACATATTTTAAACATGTGCTAAAAACATATTCTTTTTTACACATTTTAAACATGTGCGTTAAAAAAAAAAACACATTTAATACATTTTCTTTTTTAACACCTCATCACCACAACCCCTTTTATTTTTCCTCACGTTGCGCCCCCCCTGAAGAACTCTGCCGCCCCCTAGGGGAGGCGCGCCCCACACTTTGAAAAGCCCTGCACTAGAATATACAATGGGTTTCCCAGACTTCGACACACACACACGTACATATATATTTTTCTAAACATAGTAAAATCAATTGCAACAATGTTTTGCTGACCCCGAATTTATCCTCGGGTATTAACCCAGAAATAACACCTACCCTGCAAGACAGCTATAATCACTAAAAATCCGAATACAGCCGTGATTAAAGAAGTACACCGAGAGCGAAAAAATAAAAACCCATGGCTAGACATCTACAACAAGAACAAAAAGTCCATTTCCAGAGCGGCATTACCTGCTCACACTCCCGCAACTTTCACATCTGCTGGACAGTTAAACAGCAGACGAATCTCCCACACTGCACCAGAGGCCCTTTCTTTACGAAAACACCACTTCATTCCTTAACACAAAGCACAGAATGTGATCATGGAACTCACTAATAGACAGATTGGTCTTTCCATCACAGGAAACAGGAAATCTTTGGGAGCTACTGTGGTTCTGAAAGTTTCCTAAGAACAGTAGTCACTGATCGAGCTTTTTACGTTCCGCCCAACAAGCTGGATGTTTGTTAAACTCATAAAACAGCACATCAATTCTGGGGCATTATCGAGTATAACAAAAATCTAATAGGTGTTGATGTTAAAAACCAGTTATAGCAGATGATCAGAATCTCGGACCTCACAGGGCAGCCAGAAGCAATCCAACCCAAACCTAAACACGCCAAAATAAAGCGACCACACTGATACCTCAGGGCTTGATTAAAGTGCTACAGTAGCCCAAGTTAGATACTCCACTGACCTGCCGTTCTCAAGCCTAAAAATAGTGGAGTAGAGCTCGACAGGCCTCGGCCTGAGCCTTCACACCGAGCCCGCAGTCTCTCCAAACAGCTCTGCTTGGGTCTCGAGAGCTAAAATCCTCAAAGTCTGAAGTCCGCTCACTGCCTTACCTCAGCTCCTCTGTGCTGGTTCCTCAGTGCCAGTGTGGCTTCCCTACCCTCCGTATTTCAAAACGATCCACAAGACAAGTTCGAAGAAGCCGCCACAAAGAGGCCGAGAGATCCAACGAGTTCACGTCCCTCACAGGTTGACTGGACTCCTCGATTCCTGACACTGCATGGCGAGACGAAGAGGAGGGACAGCTGTTGCAGTCCAAGGGGGTCACGACAGGCTAAATATAGATCCCAACCACCATCACTGCTCTAATCGTCCTCACTTACTCCCCACCCCCAAGAATGCAAAATGCAGAATGATGACACTCTGCTCTCTGCTGTACGCCACTCTCTCAGCAACAGCTGCTCATCGATACAAACTGATTCTGCTCTGTATGTAAATCCACTGTGCGCTCATGTGGCCAAGCGGATCCGTTTGCTCTGGGTTGTTGCGGGTCGGACTGGGTCAGGGTGCAGCAGGCCGAAGGCAGAGGAAAACACAAATGCAAAAGTGCTGCGAGATGCAGGCAGAGGAAATGATGCAAGGGCCTGGCACTTCCTATGAGCCGTTTCAAAACTAAAGAGCGCACTGAGAGGAAAACACTACAGCTCACCTACAATTCATCTCTTTCACTAGCAGAGACAAAAATGAGCACTGCAATATAATGCCAGACTTTGAAAGAAACGTACGTCTGTTCCAGAAGGCAAAGCATCCTTCATCAAAAAACAACAAACAATTAAAATGGCATGTTAAAAATGCCACTAAATTATTCAAACAAATATCTTCAGTGGGTTTTTTTTCCAAGGCCACGCCCACTACAGTTGTCACAATGCAAGAATTTCTGACTTTGATAGCAACAGCATGAATAATCTTGCAATATTCAACATCAATGCAATATATATACACATATGTTATTTACCAACTGACAGGTCCGTATCGTGAAATTCCGTGACCGAGGTCTTGAAAGTACTGAGCGAGGCCCTCTGGGCTGAGGTCAGTATTCAAGGCC
>JAOANJ010000009.1:12290200-12300443 GCA_026413345.1 Ariopsis seemanni | reverse complement strand
AAACTGTAGTTTATGCTACCACTGTATTTTATCGATAAAAGAGCTTCACTACCGAAAAGTTATTTGATTCAGAAAACAGCGACATTACCACCACACTACTGAAAAATGTAGTTAAACTAGTAACGTCGTTACTGTAGCAAAGCTATTGCCCAACACTGCTAGCTAGCTCGGATCTGTGGAAACTGGGATTGTGCTTGGCTTCATATAAACAAATGACTCTGTGTCACACACATGCCAAAACACACACACAGGCAAAACACGCATGTTCCTGTGGTAAATTCATTCATCGCACAGACTGATGTTTTTGTAGTACAGCCCTGAGGTTCATAAGAAACACTGACCAGGAAGGACACGAAACTGGCTCCGAAGCTCATCAAGGGACTTTGGGTCCTGTAGAGAGAAAATATTACAAACAAGGAATCAGCTAATTTGTAATTACCACATTTTCCTGTTTGCTACAAGTTCCTGTTTTTCTTGGTTACTATAAATTATAAAGGATAAAGAAATCGCAACTAGATGGTTTACCACATGTAGCAAAAGAATATACAATATATAAGAACATACAATATGGCTTAATGATCACAGCAGGGATGTAGCAGCCATATAATACACAAACATGACCTGAATCTGAATCTAATTTAATAGCCACAGACATTAATATAAATTAGGAATTTGTCTCAGTATTGTTTCACATTTTATAAGCAAGACAAGCTGCTGTTTCTCCAATGAATTGGCAAAACATGATATTGAATTTGAGTATCACATAGTGTCTGCATGTCCACATTAATTCCTTTTAAATGGAGTTTCTTTATGCCAACTAGGAACTTTTTGCGTGTGTATGGTGCATGCCTGTACACTGGGGAGTCCTAGAGAACTGGATAATTAAATTAAAAGGAAGTCACCAAAATGGACTGAAGGTGGACACCCCTGCTCCAAATCCTGTTAACTGATGCAGGACTGGATCAAAAATTATTTCAACAATAGCTCAAGTCACACACCTTATAAAGCAAACACAGATTTCTGGAAAGAATATCATAGTAGATCATATTTGTACAAGACAAGGATTAATTTGTTACGATAACGTATGCACTTCAGTGTTTATGCAATCAGGGGCATAGCCAGACATTTTACAATAGAATGATGTGGCTAGGTTAGGGCATGGTGTGGAAACCGAGGGTGGGGAAGAATGGTAACCTGCATGACATAATGTTACTCCACCATCTGCACATGGCTTGAGTAGGATCCTTATCAGACCCACACCTAAGCAACATTTTTTTGTAATTTACCAAGCTACAAAAAGAATTCATATGCAACATAACATTTGGCTACATCTTATGAAGCATGTTAGGATTATGAATGCAATATCATAAGCTAACAGCAGCTAATAACAAAGTGAAGAAATCTAAAGTCCTGCCTCCAAATAATGTGGTCAGTAGAGCGAAGGAATAGTTTGCATTTGTGTTAGCTTGCTAAACATGCTTGTTCCAGTAGGACATTACACTTATTGACAATCCTTGCAGTCAAAGAATGACAGAATGATCTTTCAGATTTAACAGTGATGCTGTATTGAGAGTTTTGTTATTATTCGTACTAACCTATCAGAGTAAGATTTGCCAAATTGTTCAATTTCACCTCATAAGACATACGCTGGGGCAGCACAGTGGTGTAATGGTTAGCACTCTCGCCTCATGGCAAGAAGGTCCTGGGTTCGAGCCCAGTGGCCGGCGAGGGCCTTTCTGTGTAGAGTTTACATGTTTTTCCCGTGTCTGCGTGGGTTTCCTCCACAGTCCAAAGACATGCAGGTTAGGTTAACTGGTGGCTCTAAATTGACCGTAGGTGTGAATGTGAGTGTGAATGGTTGTGTGTCTATGTGTCAGCCCTGTGATGACCTGGCGACTTGGGGTTGTATTTTTTAAATTCTATTTATAGAACTACTTTTATCTCTTTTTAAATTATTTTATCTTAGCTGTTCAGTAACCAACCACCAAAGCAAATTCCTTGAATGTGAGAACAGACTTGGCAATAAATTCTGACTCGAATCCAGAATTAACAAACAGAACGCTGACGTTCATCCTCGGATTGAAAGGCTCCGCCCCTCTCCAGTCCCTTCGTCGTGATACACGTCATCATCGGTAACCCCGCCCCAATTCGCATTGGAGAAGAACTGTCGCCATTTTGAGTGACTGAGTTTCATTTCACCTCGCAACTGTAAGGACCGAGAGAGCTCCAGGAACGTTTCAGCACGTTTCTCTTTGAAACTGTTAATGGGAATTTAACTGCTATGAACTGAAACTCTTCCTAAAACCAATCAACAAGTAGATCAAAGTCAAGTAACGCATAAGCCAGTTGAATCCTGAGTCGATTTTTTGCACTGAACTGTAGTCCGTTAGAGGAAATGGCTGTGGAAAGCATGACTGTCCATCCAAACTCCCCAACAGCCAACCACGAACACAACAGCCTTCTCACTGACGAAAGGTCGAGTAATATCATGTTTCTCTCCAACTATTTATTTATCCTTTGCTTTTTAAGTACAAAAAGCATGGGTATTATTTTGCTTTTTTTCTTTCAAAGGGATTAAAGTCGACTTTTTTCTGGGAAACGAGTACAGAGGTAACGAACGCCATCTTGAAACGTTCACACGGCGCAAATCTGGAAGGTCATATATCCGAATCACGGACATTACTACTCTGTTTCTAAACAGAAATGTATTTACAAATCCAGACCTTTTTTTTCGACGCTCTTTTTCATCACCGAAGGACTAAAGTGGCCATTAAACAAAGAACATCGATCATGAATTTCAGTCTTCCTTACACTAAAGGAAAAACGGATTAAAGTCAACGCCGGCGAAATTAACCACTTAATCTCTTCCTAGCTGTCGGCGGTGATTAATATCTAATAGAAGCGTATATTTTTAAACGCAGCCATATGTGTACCGCTCGACGATCATTTAAAACAACAACAACAACAGTCTACTACTGTCGCTGGTACAATTAGCTAGATAGTTAGCTATGTATGTTAGCACAGGCTAGCATCTTGTAGCCAGGCCTTGAAGGAAGCTAATGGTGCTTTACGTTCTCAGGTACTGAGAGAAGCTAACAGGCTAGCAAAGTTAGCCGAATTAGCCCCTTTCTTAAACACGTTATAGTTTGCTTATTCCTGATAAATAGCGCGTTTGTGAAATTTGTTCTGGTTTCGTCTCATGCAGGGTTTCTCCAGGATATTAAACGACCTTTTTATTTAATGTAAATTTAAACTATTATAATGTATAAGCGGCTTGAGTTGCTAGCTGATTAGCTTCATTTAGCTGAATAGCCGACGCGTTGCGCACATTTTTAACACTAGTGTGGTGTCTTTTTATAAAAAAAAAACAAAAACGTTTGTATACAAAAGGCACATTTTCAGTACGCATAAAAAACCGAGCAAATTAAAAAGAGAAGTTTTTTTTTTTTTTAATAATAATAATAATAACTATTAGATAACTAGCCAGTCCATTATAGTATAGGGTTATAATAATTTTATTGACATATTTCCTTTTGATAAAATCCTTAAAGTCAGGTAAACCAGACGGTATTAAAAGGATTATTATTTACAAAATTAGTTGTTGCATATAACAATGGCTATTTGTGATCAAAGAATAATGATTAAATCAAGGAATAACTGTTATTCAATAAGGAAATTGGGTTTTGCTTCTATTAGGATGAGCTTGTCGTTCAGAAATTTAATGCATATTCACAAACACTTTTTTTTTTATTATTATTATTATTATTATTATTATTTTAAATTCCGTCCCAATGTCTCAAAAGCATTCAAGGTCCTAAACGTGAACTAAAACACAAGTTTCACTTTTTCCCAAATCCAATGAGGGACACCTTATACAGAATTGATCAGCCCCTTTGTAGCTGTCAGAGTCCAAATAGAGCTACAGTTTCATGTCCCAGTATGGTACAGGCCATAACTTGTTTGTTTGGTTGGCTATGATATAACTGCATTAATTTTCAGTATTAAGAAATGTGGATGCTTTTGCTCGAGGATGACCTAATTTCTCAGCTGTCTTGTCACTCACTGCATGATGGAATAAGCTCAGTTGTCCTCATGCTACTTGCGCTCAAAATATGATGACATGTTTATGTTGTATTACGTTAATGTTAACTTGACCAGCAAGAACGTAGTCCTTTTATTTTTGATAACGGCTTCGTCTCCTATATGACTTTGGAAACTTGTCATTTCAGCCGAGTATTTTCTTTGTATGCTAATATGAACGAAGATAATGGTCATGTGACTGTGAAATTGGAATTCAGCTCATGACCTGACAGCTGAGCACCAGGCCCTCACTATTCTACGAGGTGGTCTGTGGACTACTTCGTAGTCAGTATTGTATAATTACACAAGAGATCTGTTTCTTATATTTGTAATAATCTGTGGTTAAAGACGTGCCCGGTTTTTCAGCGCAGTCATATAAAGTATGTGGTCGACCTTAAGCAGGCTTGTCCCAATTTAACCCAGGTTTTAAGGAAAAGGGTCAGGAGTCTGTCTCTTGTTTAAATAGAGCACTATTATTTTGCACTACTCTGTCCCATTCTGGTGTTAACATGGTTTTTAGTAGATTGTGCTTCATTTCTTTAGTGAATCAGAGGCCTGCACAGCACACGTCAGAGAAATCTTTGGTTACATGTTGTTCCTTTAGTGACTTTGGTCCATGCAGAGAGAGAGCGTGAAAGAAAGAAAGAAACAAGGTGTAGTTATTTCTTTAAAACTGTGATCAGGATTATACAGTCCAGTGCTCACATTAGACTGGACTCCTCAATAATTTCAAGCAAATCTATATGTCGTTATGTGCTGAAGTGTTAAGACATCTCATCAGTTAATGATTTCTGGACACAACGATACGTACTGTAAAGTGAGTTGCACAAACCCATGACGTTGCAATATATATGGAATGGAGGTCAAAATACCTGCGAATGTACTTTTTTCCAAAAAAGTTTCAAAGCACTGGTTTTGTGTGTCTAGTCTTTAAAGACTTTAAAGTACATGTGGCAGTGTTTTATGTCTTGTCCAAGGCACATTTCATTGATTAGTTTTGATGTTTGAACATTACAGAAAAGAGGATGAAGAGCTAGAAGAGGGGGAACTGGAGGATGATGGAGGTGATGTGGAAATGCCCAGCGCTGAGGGACAAGAGCCCGAGGAGAAACCCAGCCGTGTAAAGGAGCGGCACGGTAGCGAGTCAGATGACGAGAAGGCCCACCGTCGCAAGAAGAAAAGGAAGAAAGAGAGGGATAGAGAGAGAGAGAGGGAGAAGGAAAAGCGGAGATCCAGAAAGAGACGCAAATCAAAACACAAGGTGTGTGTGAGTATATGAGAGAGAATTTTGTGTTCAAAGGCATTTGTTAAGATTCTTATACGAAGTTTGATTTGTGTGGTTTAGCGTCATGCCTCGTCAAGTGACGACCACTCAGACTACAGTGATGAATCTGATTACAGTCCTAGTGAGAAAAGGAAGTATCGGGAATACAGCCCTCAGTACCCACCCTCAGTGAGTGTCCTACTTTTTCCTGTTCAAAAAGTTTTTTTTTTTTTAACTAAACACCAATAATATCTTCATGTATAACTTGTGTAAGGTTGAGTTTAAAATACATTTTTGATAGCTGTCTAAAAAACAAGTACCACTACTATTTATTTTAATGAGAGTAATGAGTTGATGTATAGCACACAAACAGATGCATATGCGTAAAAAATATGATCCATCTGTTTAAAAAAATTTCACAGGAGTTGAATTTTTGCATTAGCCAGTAGGAGGCAGTGTGGATAAGGATTTATGCATTCATATCTCTTTAAAGGAAGATGACACGGAAACTAAATGTGTTTGTCATTCGTAGTCAGAACTGTCCAGCCCAAACTTGTATATGCTAAAGTGCTGCTGGTGACGAGCATCAGCCTAGAACACGGTGGTTGTACAGGTGTATCTAAATGCATACATTTCACTTGATCTTGATGTCTGCTTCTAAACACACCTGCAGCAAACCCACAACACACATTAGTTCGTTTTCTTATGGATGATAAAAATGTAGTGAATTTGAATCGAACGTGACCCAAATGTGATGTCCATGTTCCAGTCTCATGGAGGATACGGTCCTGCACCTTCCTCAGGACATGGAGGACCTATGTCAAAGAAAGGCAGTTACATGAAAATGGACAAACAGGGATATGGTGGCTACGATGAGTACGATGATGAGAATTATGAGGGTGAGGAGGATGATGACATGGGTGATGATGACTATGATGACTTCACCAAGGAGCTTAACCAGTACCGCAAGGCCAAAGAAGGTAGCGGAGGTGGACCATGCAGCTACCGTGGCAGAGGTACACACATGCGTCTCAGTTTTACAGAAGGCATAAGAATGAATCACTTCTTCGCATGTCAGTTTGATCTTAACGATGACATTAACATAACATAACCTTGTCTGTGCAGGTCTTAAAGGTCGAATGAAAAGCCAGAGAGGCCGAGGAAGAGGAGGAATGAGGGGCCGTGGGGGTAGAGGTGGAATGCGAGGTAGAGGACGAGGTAAAATGGGAGGCGAGAATGATGACGGGGATGGCATGTATGGAGATGAGATGGAGGTTAGTTCCAGCTTTCAAATAATTTCATCATTTGGTGTAATAATCCAGTAATTGTTCAAATTGACAGCTGTATTTTGCATTTTACAGTATGGCGACGATGACTATGACATGGGCGACGATGATTATGACGATTACTCAAAAGAACTGAACCAGTACAGGAAATCCAAGGACAGAGGACGTGGTGAGCTTAAAACAATGTCACTCTGTTGAATAGGTTCTATGATGTTTAGTAGATTAAGGTAAACGTATTGCCTGCCGAATGTTTTATTTTAGGTGGCAAAGGTGGCCGAGGTCGAGGACGGGGCAAGGGGGGCAGAGGCATGAACCGTGGCCGGGGAAGGAATCGAGGGAGGGGCCGTGGAGGAGACCTAGGCCATGATGATGACAACAATGGAGATATGGACATGGGGGTAAGAAATAATATCAACACACAGTGCCAGTCCTGATTATACACAGCACAGGTGACAAAAAAAACGGCTTTTTACACTACCTGAACAAACACAAACAAGTCTGGGAAGTATATCCAGCTACATCTTTGTGTCACACACTGCACTGTTGTTTGTAGTGTACCTCATCTTTGTCTTTATCTAGTATATTCTTCTTTATTCCCAAAACACTCCCCAATAAATTTAGCTCAAGGTAGAGTGCACAGTAGTATTTAGGTTAAAAAAAAACAACAACTCTATATTCTGATGTCCCTAAGCTGTTACTCTGACAATCCTGTAATAGTGATCCACAGTCAGTGCTGTGTTGGGGTGTTTGAATTGGCAGAAAATTTATATGCATGATCACAGTTGAGTTACACATTTTGAAGCATTTTAAGTATCTAAAACATCTCTATCTTGTGTGGTTAACTTTAGGTAGTCTCAAGCTGTTAATAACTGGGACTTGGCGCTAGGCCATACACTCTTCTTAATAGCTGCCCAGTGAAAGCTGAGAGTGAAATGAACTGTGTATTCTGTAGGATGGATCTGGTGGCCAGAGGAAGCACGACCAGGATAAACATGGGCAGGACAAGAAGGGGAAGGCCATTTGCAAGTACTACATTGAAGGTCGCTGTACCTGGGTGAGAACACTTAGTAATGTGTGTGTTTTGGATTATAGAGTAAATCTCGTAATTATGAATGTATGAAGTATTTAAAAATAAGTCATTAGCAAAATACATGCTTGTCTTCAATTGTGAAAGTTATACTCTGCTTATTCTTTAATATATGTTTAACAGGGGGAACATTGCAACTTCAGTCATGACATTGAGCTGCCCAAGAAGAAAGAACTCTGCAAGTTCTATATCACTGGCTTCTGTGCCCGGGCTGAAAATTGCCCTTACATGCATGATATCCTTTACAGTTATTTTTTTCAGGTAACCTGGCCAGCCACAGTAATCACCGGTTGTGCCTGTTGGTAGTAAACGAATCAACAAGAGACAGTCTCTTAAAAAAAGGAAACAAGTTAGAATTTTGCGATTTAATTTTCCAGCTTTGATCTTGGTAATTTAAAATACTGCTTAATATAAGAGTTATAATGCTTAGGCTGGTGCAGATCATTCCTTAACTCGGACTCACGTGACTTCCCCTGCAAGCTGTTCCACACTACAGGCAACTGCGTGAATGGAGATGACTGTATGTTCTCTCATGAACCTCTGTCCGAAGACACAAAAGAACTGCTAGACAAGGTGAACACGTCTATTGTTGATTGAAAAAAATGTAGGTTCTGGTTCTCCTCGAACATCCCTTCTAAAGCTCGGTTTAAAATGATCACAGATGTTGGCTGAAGACGCTGAAGCCGGTGCTGAGGATGAGAAGGAAGTGGAGGAGCTGAAAAAACAAGGCATCAATCCTCTCCCCAAACCCCCACCTGGTGTGGGACTTCTACCCACACCTCCAAGGCCTGGTCCAACAGATTCCTCAACTCCTCTAGACTTTGGGACACCAGGGCCACAACATGGCAGCATACCTTCTAATGGTCCCTCATGCCCAGGCACTGCACCAGTACCGGGACATGAGGGGCCACCTCCCCCTTGCCCCGAAGGAGGATCTTTCCAGGGCTCACCAAGCCACGGTCCGTCTCCACCAGCCATTGGTCCACCACCTCCCTGTGGGGGTAACACAGGAAAGAAGATCCCATCCTTGTTCGAGATTGTTGTGAAACCCACTGGACAACTAGCACAAAAACTAGGCGTCAGGTTGCACCTTCTTTCTTATAACTACTTGTCCGTCTATTTAGTTTATTTAGTTAGCCAATTAAATAAATGTAGATTCTTGTTCATTGATGTTTTCAGAAAATGCTTACCAGTGTGTATATATGCATCTCTTTTCAGAGGTCCTAATCCTGGCGCTGCTGCTACGGGTGCTGCAGGAACTCCGGGCCCACCTGCATGTCCTCCAGGTGGACCTCCTCCCCGTTTCCCTGCTGGACCACCACCTGGTCACATGGCTCCAAATGGGCCTCATGACCTGCCACCCATGGGCCCACCAAACATGAACCAAGGTCCCCCAGGAATGATGCAGAACTTTGGCCCAGGAGAAGGACCTCCAAACCAGGCCATGATGCCACCTGGGGGTGGTTCTGCTCGCAATTTTTATGACACTTTCTACCAGCAGCAGCAAAATGTAGGAAGTGAAGGGGAAGGTGGAGAGGGTGAGCTATTTTTTTTTTTTCTGCCGGAAACCAGAATAATATGAACAAAAGGCCAAATACAGCACAGAATGTTTAATTGTGGAAATTAGAAGATTGTTGTGGTAAGAGTTTGCTTCTTGAGTTTTTCAGTATATCAGGGTTACTTTTTGTTTCCTGACATAGGTGATTGCTACATGGCAGGAACTGGTGGAAACTTCAGTGAGCAGTCCTCAGGGAATCCAAATTTTGGCACTATGGAAGGTCCATCAAATGGAGGCTCAAGTAATCAGTCTGGAATAACGGTGCCAGACTTTTTGCCTCCAGCACAGCGCGTATTGTTTATGAGGATCCAACAGAAGCAGCAGGAAGAAGAGGAGAGGGCCAGGAGGCTAGCTGAAGGAGGACCTGAGCGGGACAATGAAGGTACCATTTCGCATCTTTCTGCTACACTCGGTGCTTGTTTTTATAGAAGATTACACATAGTGTATTACAGTCTGATTGAACACAGTCTGACGACAGCAACACAGATATGGGAGTAATCCAGCCAAGTACAGCAGTGCCCCAGTTTTTACAAGTTGGAAGTATGTGATCAAATGCAGATTATATTATTTTAATTAGCTTTAAATGCCTTTGCCCTGGTAGCTATGCTCGGCTGAAATACAGCTGTAGTACATCTAGATCTGCGTATATGCTAGATGTGAAAGTACCATTTTCCGACTGTTAGCAAATTATAGAATAATGTTCCTCGTTTTAAGGATTCTCTTAAATTATTAATTATATATTGTATAAATTGTACAATTTGATGTGGGCAGATTAGGCCTTATTTAACCTAATATTACTTTAAAACAGATTTTTCAAAAAGTACTTTATCAGTGTGAATCCCACCAATGTCAGTATATTTGTAGAATCACTTGTATCTGGGCACTTATAAACTCCTGGAAACCAGAGGATGTTTACAGTCTTTAGAGGCCTTGGATAGGGTCATGCAGAGAACTGTGTCCTTGAGATA
>JAOANJ010000009.1:12037790-12050184 GCA_026413345.1 Ariopsis seemanni | reverse complement strand
CTATCTATCTATCTATCTATCTATCTATCTATCTATCTATCTATCTATCTATCTATCTATCTATCTATCTATCATGTAAGATTCTTGAAATTGCATTTCAGTAACTAAAGTGCCCGTAAATCAGCAGATTTTGTAAGTGTGTCTGTCTAGGGGACATGGCTCTTTGAAGCGTGCATGTGTGTATGGGTGTGTGTATGACATACTCACCCTGATGTGCTCAAATATCCTGTCATTCAGTACTCTCACACTCAAGTTTACAATCTTGTCCAAGGCGGTGTTAGCTCTACGACCAGAGTCTTCGCTGACAGCAGGATCACTGTGTACACATCGCTCTACAAAGCTCCTGTTTGCAGTGCCCATATACACATTTTCCAATAAATCAATCTGCATATTAAAACAAAAAATTGCCTGGATTTAAAAAAAATTGCGTGTAGATGTACCTGAAAGGCGGACAGCAGTTGGCTAAAGCGATCGTCTTGGCAACATAACCATCTTCATTTTCCCCAGATGCATTAACAAAGACTTCATGGAACATTTCCACCTTCCTTTGAAAGCTGCAACAACAAACGGCACAAATAAGTTCAGCTATGATGATGATGATGATGGCTACAATGGCGCTATAGTTCAGGGTTAAAACATAGCAAAGTACATGCTTTTTGAATTGAATCCAATTTATGGACATTAACAGAAATCCAAGATGTTAAAAGGAAACATGCATATATCTGCAGCCAGACAACAATCAAAAACATAAAGTCAAATGAACAGAAATATATTTTGAATTGAAGTTTTGTTATGACCCTCAGTCTCCAGGTCTTATTAAAGAAATCAGTGAATGACATTGGACAGAGTTATAACAGAAGAAGAATTTTCTCACCTGTACAGAAAATCTGCAAGGCCATTAAGAGTGCACTGTGCTACTCGTGAAGCCAGACCTCGGTTAATTGCTGCAGATCGTTCAAGATCTCCCTGCAGTCTCTGTCAATCAATACATACTGGAATTAAATAATTCTGTTCCACAGTAATAGGGATATGTGTATTATACAGTATGTTATATGCTAAAGTGATGTTCCGGTTGAGCAGAATATGTAAATTCTTCCTGTCAGCATTTCACACAGACTCAAGGTGACAAAGCGATTCCCACAAATGAAGTTGGGAAGACATTAATTTTTTTTTTTTTAATCAATTTGCCAAAAGACCAACAATTAAAAATCAGTTCATTCAGTATCTGATTTAAAAAGCATGGTACATTCAAAGAATTCACCAATGTGCGTAAATTGACATGCAGTTATTTACTATATAAATATACAAATGTGACAAATGAAAGGAAAAACCCCACATAAAGTATGTTGGTAAGAATTTAGCAATCCACAAGTCATCAGAACAGCTTCAGTTTGCCTTGATGTACAGAAAATTGTACAAGTCTGACAAGCTTATAGAATCGATCTCAAGTGATGAACACCATTCTTCAACAAGATATTCCCTGTTTGGTGTTTCGATGATGATAGTGAACAGTGCTTTCTAACATCTAATTTTGTCACTGATCTGTACATGTTACATAAAAATTTGCAGAGCTGATACAAATATACAAGATGGGTACTTCGCAGAGCAATAACTGAAATACTCTATGGCCACTAGAGTCAAGCAAAGAGCCTCCTAAAACTATATAATGGAAACTGGAACACAGTGGGAAGTTTTCATTTATTTTGGCCAAGAATATATATTTTGTACATTGCATTTAAGGTACTAACCTGAATAACTGCATTAGCGAGTGGGATCTGGTACTCCTCAATGTGCAGCGTTTCTGTCCATCGCTTTTCTTCCTCATCTAACACCTGAGACAGCTCATTGGTTACTTTCCCCTGGAATACAATAAATAGCAAGTTAAATACGTCTATATTATTTTTAAAGTGATAAAGTGATTAAATAATTTTGCCATTAACACAGATTATCTTGAATACACTCTGTGTGTGTGTGTGTGTGTGTATGGTATGTGGTGGTGCGGTGGGGCTACATATTGAGGACCAGAATATGTTTTGAGGTGGGTTTTTTTTTTTACCAACAGATGTAGGACATTTTTGAGAATTGAGGACATTTTGGCTGGTCCTCACTTCTTCAAAGGGCTGTTTGAGGGTTAACACTTGGTTTTAAGGTTCAGGTTAGAGTTAGGTTAGGGTTAGAGTAAGGGTTGGGATTAGGGTTAGGGTAAGGGTTGGGATTAGGCATTTAGTTGTGATGACTAAGGTTAAAGTAAGGGTCTAAGGAATGTATTATGTCAATGATAGATAGTACAAGATAGAAATACAAGAATGTGTGTGTGTTTATATACTACTGGGGACCACATGTCCCCACAAGGATATTAAATCTGAGAATTTCGACCTTGTGGGGACATTTGGATGGTCCCCACAGGGAAACTGCTGGGTTTTTAAAAAAATTATTATTATTATTATTATTATTATTATTATTATTATTATTATTATTATTATTATTGTTTTTAACAAAAAGTTTCCTTTTCATCACTGAGGTTAAGGTTAGGGTTAAGTTGAGGTGCAGGCACAACATTAATTAACTACAATAATAACTGTGTGAATGGAAGGTCCTAACAGGGATAGTGAAACAAACGTGTGTGTGTGTGTGTGTGATAGTATCTTTGAGGTAAACAATGACCTATAAATAACCTCTCAAGTACACTCACTTATTCTCCTTCTTTCTAGGACATGCCTGTGGAATATTTTGTCTGTAGTCAGTTCAACAGACACAGACTTCATTACCGTACATAGACTGTATCACACCTGCATTGACTCTCATTCAAGTAGACTAATTAAGGGGGAAAGCCTTGTTATAACAGAGACCTATTGTGTGTTGCTCGTTGTGAACAGGAAAACTTTGACTTGACCCTGAAATGTTGCAATCTAATTGGTCATGCAGGTCAGAACGACCAGTCAACCTCTAGACTGAACAGGACATGCCGTAGATGCACCCTTTTCCGTCCACTGAGATGAGGACTTTGCCCCTGGGGATCTGGAAAAAGGGAAACACATGGGGTTTGGGGATTTTCTCTCTTACCCTGACATAGTTGAGGCAGTCCAGCTCAAGCTTGTCCACCATGTCTGCTGGCAGCAACGGGCTGAGCTGAGAGCGGTTGATGGGTGATGTTATGCTCACTGTTCCAATAACGTCCCTACAGCAACAACCGGAAGAGTTACTCAGAGATTTTGGACAGCACTTGTGAGGACACATTAAAATTTGACGGGATAGGCGTGGACGCATGTTTTCAGACTCTTATCAACAACAGCTTATCAATAATGCTATTTACTAAAATTCCTGCTGTAGGATGGGCCTCATATCAAGTGGCCCAGGAAATATAATTCAACCTACATGACACCTTGACAAATGATAAAAACAGTTGAACAAAAATAGTAATCTACTGGAGCTAACCAAAACTTTTATTTACCTGTCATATATGTTGTAGAGCCAGTCTAGAAGGGAGTATATGTCAGTAATTTGCAGTTCTCCATTAGTGATGGTCTGTAACCGACTTGTGATGGCTTGATGGTAGCTATGTACATACACTTGGAAGGCATCATACTCCTCAGGGTACACAGACACAACATTCCGGCGGGCCGCTCCCAGATCTTCCACCATGCGAATTCGCAATTTATCCAGGTACGCTGCCAGCTCACCTGCCAGGACCACTTCAGACTTGGGCAAATTCTCATTAGCAGCCTCGACCACAGCCTCCTTCCATCGCTTTTTCAGCTCCCTGGGCCGTGGTCCACCTGGAACAGCACCCTCACTTTTGGTCCAGTCCTGATCAGCCTGTTCTTCCTGTTGGAGGACCTGCACCACCAGGCCTAGGTTAGGCCCGGCTGTAGGAGATTGCAGGGATTCCCGGACCACGTCCCACAGCTCCTTTTGCAAGGCCTCGTACAGTAGCTCCACATCCTTAGCCTTACGCCGGCTGCTGTCTTTGCTGCTGGGGCTGGTGAGATCTTCCGCACCCCCTGGCAGTGTAGTGGACACCTCCATACACTCCTGTTCTAGCTCTAGTATGTGCGTGTCTGCCAGGAACAAATCTCGCTTGGTCACCAGCTGCAGGATCTCCAACACTGTCAGAAAATCAAGGGACAGAAAACAGGAGATAGACAGAGTGAGGTTTTATTCTTTATAATACATAACAAGATCCTGTGGGAAAGTCATTCAGTAGTAGTTTCAGTCATGTAGTAAGAGCGGGAAATATACACACAGTGGGCAACTTCAGAGTGTACCTATACAGAGGATGTACCTCATCAAATATATAAATAATGTATATGTTTACATTACTCTGCTTTTATTGTACATTTAACTGCGATAATCTTTACTTGATCAGACCATGGCAGAGCCATGACATGTCCATGTGCTTATCAGAAGCTCTTCTTTTGGTCTTTTTTTTGGCCTTTCACTGAAAATGATTTTTTTAGCTGCAACACACCCTACTAGACTAGTTCTTATGGACTTCTTCTCATAGACAAAGCATTACCTTTGGTGCCAGATGATTTTGCCAGATGCAGAGCAAATATTTGACTGGATTTCTTTCTGTCCCTTAAGGAAATGACCTTAAAGATGTGGACATGTTTTTGGCTTTTCCACCACATTTTCTACCCTCATGCTGCCTTTGGATTTTATTATAACAGTTTGAAAATTACCATACATCTTGAAAGTCCAGTTTGGCAGGCTACTGCTTGTTGCTGATAGAAGGATTTGTCTGTCATTGTGATCTCACTAGTACCTCTGATGTGGTGGAATGAGAACCTTTTATATTTGTAATAAAATTATTGATGAAGTAGACCAGTTCTCAGTAAGACTGGTGCTCACACCCATTACGTCAGCCCTGATCCTCTCATTCGGGACTAGTGAATTTCCTTAATCTAGCTCAAGTAATATGTACTGACTGGTGATGACAAGATCAGACAGAGTCATTAACTTTCACTTATGCATTTGACTTGGTTCAAATGGTGGATAAAATGAATCATTTATCCTTATTTTGGCCAGTAGCGATGTACTTCCCTGATAAAACACATATGTTAATGAATGAAACCAGACATAAAGGTGGAGCAATTAAAATATGTTCCAGATAAGGCTCATCATTAACAGTGAATAATCAGAGCAAGTAGAGGTGGATGTACAAGATCAGGAGAAATCTATTGCAATATTATTGCAGTCATAGAAAGAGGTAAATGACCTTAAACAGACTACTAGGGTTTCTGCTATATGTGTATGAATGACCTGTGGTATGCCTAATATAAAGTATCATGTATCGTATTTCCCCTTGCTCATGCTTTTCTGCTTATATAAACTCTGTTGGGGGAAGCCATGGCTTAACGGTCAGAGAAGCAGCTTTGGGACCAAAAGGTCTCTGGTTTGATTCCCTGGACCAGCAGTAATGGCTGAAGTGCCCTTGAGCAAAGCACCTGACCCCTAACTGTTCCCCAGGCTACTCTGGGTATGTTGTACGTCACTTTGGATAAGCGCATCTGTTAAACAGCATTAATGTAAGGTAATGTTGAGACACACAGGCCTGTCTAGTTGATTATTTAGCGCTGGCTTGCTCCTTGGGGAATTTTTAACCAGCATAATTTCACCCCTTGCTTCTAAGTTAGTTTCTTAGAATCCAGGGATCTTTGCATAGAAAGACAGGATTTGGATGATGGGTCCTTACTCAGAGAAGTCTATCAAATAAGCATTTCTAAATAAATTTGAGTCACTGATCAACTAGGAAAAGTTAGTACCATACTGTTATTCAGAATTCTTACGCAGGTAAATGGGAGTCCTCTTACAGCTGAGTTGCTCAATTCATTTCTAAAAAAAAAAAAAAAGCTTTCGTTTAGAGTAGAGGATGCTGGGGAGCTCAGTTGGCGCCCAGCTTATCCGTCCCTGTCCCATTTGAGGAAACAGTGTCAAACCATTCCGTCACACGCTGAAACCCCTCTAGCACCACTACTGCAAATCATGACGGCTAGAGCTGATTCGCCAACCTATCGGAAGGAGGTCTAAATATATAAGACAATGCTGACAGTCCTACTGCTATCACACAGGAGGAGGAGGAGGGCAGGGAAAATGAGTGTGCTCCCTGTTCTTGTGTAAGAAAGTAGGAGCCACTTCCTCTGCTAAAGCCATCCGGGCTAAAGTCCTCCACCCAAGGACAAAAACGTCACTGAAGGGGTGGGGTACCTTAATCAATGGGCACCACTTTAAATATAAGCTTTATAGAAATACCAATCACCTCTAAGCACAGACCTGTAAAATATGTCCTTGAAATGACATTGAGGCTCGATTGCCAGATGTTGAGAGAGTTCTTGGTTTATCCTGGAGTCGTTAAAATGTTAAAGACTGCCAAAGTGGAGAGTCAGGCTGAGTTCTGTATTTCAGGAGAACACTAGGTCTTTGTTTGCAAAGGCACTTGCTCTCTGACCCTGCTGCAAAGAGCATATATGTATTTTTATGCACTGATATATGACCCTTCTTTAACTAAAACAACAGTTATGGAAAAGTTACTGCATATTCTTCGAAGGCAACAGGGAATTGTAGGAAAACTGTGTTTTTGACATTGGTATTACATTTGTCGAGTATGACCAAGGTAATGAGTAAGCAGGCTATCCGGTAACATAGCTCAGCCACCTGCGTAATCCACATCACTTGCACACCTACTCTGTGTCCAAAGATATAGGGCATCACCCCATTAATCCCATAAACTACAAATTATTCAACTTCGCTGCATATTCACTAACAATTCAGCTGGCATGGCTCAATGAGGCTTTGTGGGGGGGATATCTGAAACTCCCTCTATTTTTTCAACTCCCTCTCCCCATCTCCATCACAGGGGTATGCAGGGTAGATAAATATTTTTCTTAAAAAGTGAGCAAGAGAGTGTTTTCACATCGCTCCCCCATTCTCCAAACCCCCACTGGCACAGCTGGATCAGACCTGCTTGGCTGGAGCGTCTAGTGTCCCTGGGCGAGACTGAGCCTGTCAGAATACCACTGGAGCTGAAGCATTGTGTAGAATCAGCCATTTGGACATGGACTGGCTGTTGGATTAAGTGCACATCAGCCACTCCTGTCACTGGAGAGCTTTTGGCTGGGTGCAGACTTGAACTCAGATCAGGACACACTGGTCTTTCTCCAAATTTCAATTACTGTGGACATGTACAGTGTCCAGTGAGTCGACATCTGCCCCACCTTACACTACCCTTGTGATATTCACCAATAATTAAATTTCTGATAAATGGAAGTGAACTAAATGTGTATGAAAGCTTAGCTTAGTAATGTGATTTTTGTCCTCTTAAGCATGAGGTAGGTGACTGCCAGTGGGGTGTAACCAGTCACGCTATCATACATTTATGAATATATTGGTTACCAAAGTTGTGCTTTGACACTGTTCCCATGGCGGCTGCTGAAGTATGGCTCAAAGCTGCAGTTATAGTTTTATGGTTGATGATCATTGGCTGTAATTGGATGAAGTCTGGAAATCATTTACTACTCTCTGGTGTAGCACCTCAATAAATGGTCGACTTATCAAACGTATTTAACCAGAGCCCATCCCAGTGAGCAAGGACAGCTGGCACTTTAATAAAGACCTTGCCTTGCCTTGTATTACAGAATAAAACATAACACTGGTGACATGTCTCAAACAGAAGAGAAAAAAAACCCATACAAATTATCTCCATATAATCAGCTGTCAGCTTACAGAACACTTGGAGCTCCTCTGTGTGTGTGTGTGTGTACTAATTATTGGTGAGAGGGTAATTCACTTTTCTGTTCTCCTTCATATTACACAGTTCATGCATCAAGCCTATTCTTGAAGTCAAGTTAATTGAAAAATCCTAATTTTTACATAAAAATACCCCTCAACATTTTGAAAATTTGAAATAATTTATCAACCCTTATTAACCCTCAAACACCCAGGAGATGTCAGCAGGTCCAAATGCAATCACTCTTGTGGCTACATGCCTTTTCCTATTCGTTCGACATATTTACTGAGCATATATTTGTATTTTGGGAATGATAAGTGCTAAATAAATGATAATTAACATGTTGTAATTATTATTTACTAGTAATTTCTTTGCCAAATAAATTAGCTAAATTCCAGTGTAGGCCTACCTGTATACTTGGTGAATAAAGTGAGTAATTTGATTTCAACATCATTCTTGGTGTTACACAACATTTTCCCATCATTCTGTAATAATCAAACCCATCATTTTGGATGCAACTAAACTTTCCCAGTGTTTCGCAGCTTCTTAGGAATTATTTAAAACACATGAAGAAAGAAACTGTTGGAAAAAAAAAGTCTTATAATCGTTTTGGTTTATGATAACAGATAGCGTTGATTCTTGCAAGTGGTAGTACATCTGTTAGTAATGTTCAGCACAATGTGAAGTAATGTGCAAACATACTTAATTAGTAAAATATGTCAAAGCTGCATTTTCTTTTTGTTATAAAAATGCCAGTAATGCTATGAGAATCGCTCTCCACAAACCCACCAAGGAATGTTCTGCCACTTGAAAACAGCTGCCACTTAAAATAACGTTTTCCTTTAACATAAGACTTACATCTGTGAAGCAGGAAATGTAGGGCTGTACTCTGTAGTCAATCAAGTTGCTTTTTAAAGTCACAAATGACCATTAAAATCAGTGGTATATTGAAAAAGTTTATTTTAATTTTCCAATAAATCCCAATGGAGCTTAAAGAGTCCTGTGGTCTGTTTTGCACAGTGCAGTAAAGTACAGAACTCCTAAGAGTGTGGAAACCAGCATGATCATTTGAAGGTCATTTGAAGGTTTTCCCTTGAACATAATGTGGTTAAACATACAAATAAAAGGGCATTTTGTGCTGTGTCAGCTGGGGAATGGAAAGCAGCAGCTTCAGCTTGTCCCCCTCCCTACACTAACTGAAAGAAAGCTGAGACTTAAGAGATGAATACTCAGTTCCCTTTTACAGAAATTCCTCTTTCCTTTGCTGTGTTCATATTGTATTTACATCGAAATGATGATCTTTCAAAACTTTTAGTTTTGACAAGCCTGTATTCTGCTTTAGTGAAATGGTAAGGTGATATGGCCATATTGTGGTTCAGTGACAGTATGAGTGAGTAGGCTTTTGAGGAGATCTGCACAGTAAATGCTTTGATTAAAAGTTGGAATGCATGGCACCGCTATCTGCTCTCAGTCATCCACTATTTAAATGCCCCCTCCAGCAAAAAAATATCGGTGCATATATGTCTGAGAGATATTTATAACTGTCACCCCAAATGTAAAATCCTTATTAAAAGTTGATCATGTTAATTATATTAGTGGTTACATCCAAGTTCTATGTCAATATGAATAATGTTCACTATACAATTTACAGTTAATTAATAAAACAAAGCATTCAGTTCTTGGTCCATGACCATTCTGCACCTTGCCCAAACAGGCCCCCTGAAAGCCTGTTATCTGATCTGATTGTAGTGAACTGCACAAATACCTGCCGTCAATGGACTACAAACATGCGGGTCCAACTAAGCAATTAAGCGTTTTACTTGTTCCTGCCTTCCCTCTTCAAGTGTACTTTGTAAATCAAATGAATGTGTGCACAAATGTGTATTTAGATTGTGTTTTGGCCATCAAACTCATGGTCATACAATCTGACACAGTGTTTATGTTTGAAATAGTATTTAGTAATAATAATTAGTCAATTATTTCTTTTTATTTTCAGTCTTTAGAAACTGCTTTATACTTGTCAGAGTCACCATGGATCCGAAGCCTATCCCAGGACTACTAGACATGAGGCAGGAATGTAACACCGTACTTAAAAAACGGATACCTAACTGACTCGCATAATTGTCTTGGAAGCAGAACGTCCGCTTACCTGAGAGTGGCTCTCTGGGTTTGACTACTGGCACTTCTTCTACTAGCTCTTCTTCAGGGCCAGGGGATGCTGAACGGTCAACCAGCGACTCCCTCTTCTTGCCCCTACCCACAATCTTCAAGAGGGACAGTCTGCGACTGGTTGAATCGGCATCACTCTCTGAGCACAGGTCTCCATTGGGCAAGCTCTCTTTACGAAGGTTCTCTCTACATCTTCCTGCCATCCTGTGGAGAAAAAGGAAAAAGGTCAGGATGGTGGTTGGTTTACTATTTCATAACCTTGTGGAAAGCTCTCAACACTGTCCTAACATGTCAAAGACCTAATCAAGATTTATAAAACAGAATGAAGAGTTCCTGCAGATTACTGGTCAATCTATACCTTAGAAGACTTCCTTCTGAACTCCGTCGGCCCTTCTTCTTTTTCTCCCTGGGTGAGGGCATACCAATGGAGCCCTGTGGAGATGGAGTGGCGCTGCCCTTACTCCTGCCTGACATGCGCAGGCCCTTGCCTAGCTTGCCCAGGGTCTTGAGTGGTGACACACCTTTGATGCGGTCAAGCGTCCCTCTAAAAGAACCACCCTTTCCTGAGCCTCCACGCCTCACTTCATTGGCTTCGTTCTCATCCTCCTCATCCTCAAATGGGTTACGGTCCCGGGGAGCACCCCCATCCAGGAGTGAGCCACCATTGTGCCTGGGCCACTCCTCACCTAAGCCGTTCTCCTCAAATGGGTTGTGATTGAGACTCATTTTGCGGAGAATCAGCTCACTGTGAGTGCTCTCCAACTCCAAATTCCCCTTAGCCCCCTTCAGCCGAGCTGGGAGGTTCTTAAGAATAGGCATGCTTCAGCCTGGAGGATAAACACTGAGGAACAATAGAAGACATTAAATCATTAGAAAGACACGTCTCTTACTCAACATAACTGAGCTACAGATATCACAGATCCATCTTGTTTCAATGAAACAATCTTTGTTTAGTTGTATAAGGCATTTTGGGCAAGTAACTATGACCTACAACCTCTTCCTTGACACTAAACATTGGGTAATAAAGTCTGTGAGATAAGATTGTTCTGTTTGCCACTATTTTATGGTGTGATAGATGTTTTAGACACACCTGTCCTTGATCGTACTCTCTCTACGTTATGGCTCTAATTTATTAACCAGTTCTGACTGCATTGGGATTAGTGATTAGCCAGTTAACCAAGCGTGTAGTCTAGGGGCTGCACTTACTTGAATATGTGTTGAAAATACAGTATGTGTTGAATGTGTTGTGAATTGACTAGGCATACTGTAAATATCTCACATGAGACTTAGTCTGTGGTACAACTTCTACAGACGTTCTGTTAGACTTCCATAATTCCACTTGGATAATTATGGCTGGTGATGTAGTTGAAAGGAACTGTGCTGAATCACTTCCTGCTGGTTAATTTGTATGTTTGTGTATGAGCATATGGGAGAGGTGATGATCAACTTCATCATCTTAAGCTTAAAGTAATTGGCCAGTTTTAATGTATTACATGTAGTCATGAGTGTATAGTTGAAAACTGGATATACAAGCTTACAAGCTTGGATTAAATTAAATGCTAATAAACTGTTCAGAGTAAAAAGCCACAGTGTGAAATCATTAGCAAGCTATATGAATTCCTGAAGAAGGCCTATTGTTAGGAGTTTCCTAAATATAATAATAATAATCATAATAATAATCATCATATTATTTTTTCATACGACTTCCATGGACAATCTGAGAGCAGCGCTATGGGAAGGGTTAGAGATTATAAGGCACAGTCAGTGTGACCTTTAGTAACCGACTAATTGCTAACTCTTAGTTTCAGTTACTAATTGTTAACTGGAATCATTATCAGTAATTATCAAACAAGGAATGAAAGTCCACTGAAGAGAAAGTTATGCAACAGTGAAAGTCATGGATAATTCTTGGTACAAAGCTTTTATACTGATTAATAATTTTTAAAGTCCCTTGCTCAGTTAAGTTTCAGTACACCCAAGCAATTTGTAGCAGTTCAATGTGATTAGAATTAAGCAAATTCTTTTGCAAGAGTTAAGCGGGAAGTGGGTGCAGCTGCTTTTCTGAAAATAGGGAAATGGAATGTTTGATTTATCTACAGTACCAAAAACCTAAATGGATCAAGGTGGAAAATGTCGTGACTCAAGAAAATTCAGTAATGATAACGGAATGTGACCAAAACATTTCACATGGCTTGAGTCCAAATGTTTACTGGTCTTATGGATTAAAGCTGTGAGCTGCCTGCTACACTTTTATAAATTATCCATACTTACATTTATCTCATACAATTGAGTAATTGAGGGTTAAAGGTAGACAGCCTTTCAAATTTTTCATGTGTAGATCATGAAAAGAATTTTCCCTGACACTGAATTCGAATCACAGACTTCCAATTTTATTAGTTTTTTAAAAATAGAACAATTAATATAATTTATCTCCACGTGGCCCTAAATTCTCTGCTATTTTTTCCTGCTTCACCATGACCCAATTCAAGATACTACGTC
>JAOANJ010000009.1:11786354-11797690 GCA_026413345.1 Ariopsis seemanni | reverse complement strand
CCCCCCCCCCCCCCCCCCCCCCCCCCCCCCCCCCCCCCCCCCCCGGGCTGATGCTACTGCCAACAAGCTTAAAAGGCAGAATTTTTTTTTTTTCGGGATGCATTTTGGATTTTCAGTTTGTTTTATAACCGAAATATCCTGAACTGATTTGATATGGAATTGAATCACAGTCTGTGTGAACTAGGGACCTTGTGAATCAGAACGGAATCAAACAGTGAAATCACTGCCAATACCATAAAACACTAGCAGACACACAATAGCAGACGTGTTATTTTAAAAGTGCAACATTAAAAACAAAGCACTTGATATCTGGAGCAGCAGTAATATTATAATTTGGAACCCATTTTACACTGCAAACTGATTTTTCAAAGTTTACATTTTCGACACCAGCTCACTTGTACCGAGGTCGAGTATTACCTGCTGAACAAAGTTGAACCTGTTGGAGTAGCTCAGGTGCAGGGTATAAATTAGTCCAAAAAGAAGACAGAAGGCCTGAGTCAGGTTGGTCAGTTCATCCATCACCACACTACCTTCCAAGACAATCCCAACTCTGGATGGGTTGAGCTGAGGATTTTCTTAATCAATGCAAAGGATTCCAACTGGGAGTTTCACTGTACAAGTCCTTATCGGTTACATCCTAACAGAGCAAGAAACAGATTGACAGAGGACATAATCATATCAGTTTGTTAGACAGTGTCACACTGTCCACCAGAAAGCAGGCTTGTAGTACTTGAGTATCCAGGACATGGACTCGAGTCCGACTCGTGCCCTAATTTTAAGGACTCGTGACTCAGTTTGGACTTGAGCACTGATGACTCGGATTCGTGCATTAACTCCATTCGGACTCGTAAATTGGAGACGAAGACTTGGATTTTTTCTTTATTTTTTGTAACATGCCATAATAATTTTGTATAAGATATTTATATCGACCTTAAATTTTGTACTAATTTCGTGCAAGAACGTCACACCTGCGCACCTTGGCGTGTGCATCAGATAGACTCTCGGGCGCGCTCCGGACAGCGCACGCACCAAGCGGACTCTCGCGTACACGCCATAAACGACTTGCACTTGCACAGGATGAAGGCGCAATCAGCGCACCGATATAAAAACTGTGAAAACACATTTACACATGTTTCTCGTCTTTGATTCTACAATAGCCTGTTTGTGCCTCGCTCGACCTGTTGCCTGTTTCACTGTTTTACGATTTTGCCTGCCGTTCTGGATTGTTTACCGTCTTCACTTGTATTAATAAACACACCTTCTGCACCCAACCATCTCTGACAGAATACTTCACACTCCCCGACAAAGAGAAACACATTCACCTGTTCATACGTCATGTTCAGGAACAAACTAATGTTAATGGCGTTGAAACAGACACCGTCAAATGGTGCGATTGGAGTGTTGGACTCGGACTCGACTCGAATTTTTTTTTTAATGATTTGGACTTGACTCGGACTTGAACACTGGGGACTCGGGAACAGAGGCTGGACTTGGACTCGAGGTTTAGTGACTCGACTACAACACTGCATATAGATAATACATTTTAGTAATAATTTGTGATTACTTTTGGCTTGGATGTTACAAAATGATATCTTATTCTTCTAGCTCCTGCCAAAGACATAGAAGCAGCGTTTCAACAAAGTGGTAAGTGAGTTTCTCATAATAACTGCCATAGGAAATGAATACATTGCTACTATAAAGTATATTTCAATTTCTGACATAGCGTTTGGACCAAATAAAAGTTTGATTCTGATTTCTCTGTTTTCCTTTTTATTTCTGTGCCATGCAACATCGGACAACAGGCTCTTTAAAGGTGAGAGCAGACTTATTTTGCAGAGTAAATGTCTCAAGTTTTGTAACATTTTAAATGAAGTACTTGACCTCATAGCACTTGTGATGTATTTGTATTTGGGGTTTCCTAGGCTGGCAGTGAAGGTGAGCTCTACACACAGGTCGAGAGCTTGGCCTCCTCAGGCAGTGCCAGTACTCTTGCATCATCAGTCATTGAGGTTGGTTCAGGCCAGGATAATTTGGGTCTTGGTCATGATGAAGATGAAGACATGTCACCTCTCCCTACACCTCCAACACTCTCCATCACAGAAGAAATTATGCAGTTTATCAACGAGAGCCGTGCACGAGAAGGCATGCCAGAGCTGTCTTCAAATGTGGTAAGAAATGATCTATGAATTATGACCACTGATATATCTAAAATTATTAGTAGCTTGTAAATCGGTAATATCACTATGAATAAAAGTATGATGTATGCTGGAAATCAACCCTTGATAGAACTTCACTTTCAATATAAGTTGAAACTGTATATCGTATATTGATTATTATGTTTAATTGCACACACAAAGCACTGGCTGTTTATCATACTATTGCTCTGTCTACAGTGTGAGTCCAGATCAGAGCCCTTGGGCACCCAGGGTACTGAGCCACAGGACCTAAGTGAATACCAGAAAACGCAGAAGATGCAAGAGGAACATCAGTGGAATGTTGTGGCCAATAATCCACAGGATAAGCAACCACTAATAGATATTAAAATAAACAAAGAGGATAATGCTGAACATGTTACACACAATTTATTGCCTGACTCATCCTCTCTGAAGGAGTTTGGGGAAGATATATCATCTCTGTCTTCTAATCTTATGCCCAGACCCAATTACAGAAAAGAGAGCGAATTGCCAGAAGCAGAGATAGTCATGGCAACACCCATTCCTCAGCAATTCATGGAGAAAGATATCGAGAACACCACTGCCAAAGCAGAAATATCTGAAGTGGCAAGTAAAATGGATGAAATTGTCAATGGAACCTCAGGTGAACTGTGTGATAACTCCTCTTCCACACTCCAACCTGATGAAAACCCTCTGCTGCCTAAAGGGGACATTGAACAAAAGTTGACTAAAAGTCACCGGCAGATCATTGAAAAAATTCGGAGCTATTATGAGGCAGCAGAGGCAGTGGCTGAGGATGGACAAGTTTCACGCAGGAATAGTTTTTCAAACATCCCTACTGGCCTGGTAAAAGACTCAGTGTCACGCTTTAATTTCTTTGTTCACCAAGTCAGTGTATGTGATTCTGAGAGTGGGCGCTCAGATTCCATTGAGAACGACATCCTGTCCACATCACCTACTATACCTGACCAAAATGCAAAGACTTTCAGTCAGCCGGACTACACTGGCATTGACGCTACAGTTGCACATAACAACCAAGAACAATGTAAGACTGAGTCAAAATCTGATGATGATGAGCAGATTTGTGACTTTAAACCCTGTATGGAGCTCTGGAAAGAGAAAGAAAGGAAAGCTTCAGGTCTTCAAGAGAGATCAAAAGTGTCTGCCTGTAAGGAGGGTAGATTTTCTGAGGATAAAGAAGCATGTGAAAAAGATCCATTGTCTACAACTAATAAGAGGACTCCTGTGGCCAATGAACAGCTTTCACCGGAACAGGACTGCAATGAAAACATAAAGCTTAAAAGCCCTGAGCAAACAGACAAAACTATCAAAGAAACTCAGTCCACTGCCGTGCCCAGAGACAAGACTTACCCTAATGACAATTTGGATGTTCTACCCAGTCAGATTAAAGTGGGACGGTTGTCCCGCCATGGTAAAGCTGCAGTCACCTGCAGTAGGACACTTTACGAAGGCATTGCAGATGTGTCAAGTATAGGATTCTTTGAAACTGCTCCAATGGATCAGTGCTTAGTAGAGAACTCAGAAAAAATTCTGAGTAAGGTACAGATGCTAGCACAAATGTATATGGCCAAGTCAAGTAGTATGAAGGTACCATTGCATCAGAAAAGAACCCGGTTTACAAAGGGACCATGTAAAGTGACTACCCCTCTGAAGTCTCCGATAATGCTGCATCAGGCAGACGTGAAGACACAGAATCATCCCTCAGGTGAGACATTAGTTTTATGTTTGAGATTTCAAACTATGCATAACTATTTTTTATTTAATTTCACAGTTTGTTTTCTTATTTGACAGATATTCACATGGAGTCTGTTACTCACTCTGCACCTGAGTCATTTGGGCATGTGATAGTTAAAGAGCAATTCACGACAACCTATCACCAGGAAAATTACTGCGACGTCACTGGACAAAAGGAGCAGGTCACCAGACTTGGAGCTTGTGCAACAGAATTTGAATCCTGTGAAACATTTGAATCCTCTACTATTTCATCATCTGAAATAATGGAAGAACATTTGATCACAAATTTGGGAACTCAAAGCTCTTTAGAGAGCTCTCTAGATCAAGAAATACTTTCCAAAGAAAACCAAGTCACATCACCTATTCAAAGCTCTGGACCACAAGTCAAGTGCTTTCTTGAGCAGGATGCCAGCCACACTTTGTATTCAATTAGGGAGGACCATTCGTTAGCAGATAAAAATCCGACCTTTGAGAGTGAAGCTCATCAAACTCAGTTCAAACCAGTGATGGATTGCTATTCTAAAACTGAATCAGAAGAAGTTGCGAGCCTCAAGGAAGAAGCCCACAGTGTCGAAGAGAAGAATGGTTTAATTGATAAGCCTTGTGAAAGCTTACCATCTACCGAGGTTACAGTGGGTGATACACAGCTGAAGGCATCAGTAAATTCTGGTTCCACTGGCGATCACATATCTTGCACTGAGAATTCCACTTCTAAAGTCGACGTATCCCCTGTTAATGTTATAGATACATCTCATCCAATAGAATTGGCACTGTGCTTGGAGAATGGAGTCTCAGAAACAACATGCAACGAAAATCCCCAAATGTCACCAGATGTGCTCAACTTTGATGTCCAATATCAAAGTTCACCTGAAACAACCTGTACAAATGTACCACCTCTGCTTGGTTCCAGAGAAACGGTAAACCCAGAGTCTCTGGCAGGCAAAGAAGTACGAAACAAAGATGTATTGGTGTCAAGCTACCACCAAACATCACCTCCCTGTAGACCTGCCCTAGATAGTCTTCCAAAATTCGACAGTCAAAGACCTGCCGATCTGCCTACTGCAACGGGAAGAAGCTTTTCTCCCTGGAATGCATCAAACATGTCCTCTCACAGGTACTTCAATGAGCGTATTTTTGTTTTTGCATTTAGCTTCAGGTGGAGAAAATTCCACCCTGAGGAAGAGCAGGGCGTTTATTATACCACTGAAAAGAAATTGGGTATACTTTGAGTGAATCTGATACAAGAGAAATTCAAGGATTAGGCCCTCAGGATTAGGATTTGGAGTGTTAAAAGTCACATTGACCACTGATCACAATCACACAGGCACAGTGAAAACCTTTCCTTTCAATAATTCAACAAAATAATTTAGAGACTACCCTGTGATGACCTGGCGACTTGTCCAGGGTATACCCCGCCTCTCGCCCATAGTCAGCTGGGATAGGCTCCAGCTTGCTCACGACCCTGCACAGGACAAGCGGTTATGGATGGATGGATGGATGGATGGATGGATGGATGGATGGGCCCATAGAGTTCTGGTGGAGAAAATTCCACAATAAAGAAGAGCAGAGTGAACCATGCTGAATCCAGATGATCAGTCAAAAAAAAGTGTTTATTATCCAATAGAAATGAAGGAAAGTATACTCTCAGTGAATCTGATACAAGTAACAGACTGACCTAAAATTACAGACACATCACTTCATATACTGCAGAATTCTAGCACATTATTGGTTATGGAGAATAGGAGGCTCTGCATCTTATTTGCAAATGGTCACATGAATCTAACAAAGGAGGAGTAAAGACAGGAATATATGAGTTTCCTGGACTGCAGGTGCACAATAAACCTGACTCAATCTGTTTTCTTCTACTGCACCAAGAAATCAGACCAGATAGAGACTGTGACTAAAGTCACAGTGATTTGCGCTAGCTCAAACCAGGATGTCCGGTCACTGTACCCTACAGATCCGGAATGGTAAGAGATAGAGAATGACGCTTAGTGAGGAAAAAAGGCCGTTTTTCATGGATCATTCCGGTTCGGTGATCCAGATCAGCACCAAAAGTCAAAGTCATAGCAACTTAATTCAGCCCAGAGGTATTCTGCATGTGAAATTTGGTGATGATTGGTTGGAAACTGAGGGAGAAATAGCATCCTAAAAACATTAGGAGAATAATAATAAGAATAATAAAGTAGAAAGATCCTGAGAGTAGCAATTTGCGCTAGCGCTGCTAGCGCAAATTAAAAATAAAACCTTGTTATAAAAGGAAAACATTGCATCATGTGAGGTCACTGCAACCTCAGAAATATAATAGGTGTGCAGATGATCAACACGCACCAATTGAAATCAAAAGAGAAATCAAAATATAAAAGCAATACAGATACATCATAGTGCTGTGAATAAGAGGTGGAATAATGTATAAATAAAATTTAACTTCAATCTTATTTCTGTTTGGATTTTAGACTATCACAGACACAGCCCATGTCTGGAGAACAAGACCAAGACACTTTATCATCAACTTCTGTGATCTCTTCCAGTAAACCATCATTATGTGATAAATCTTCAAACATTCCCACAAGTTTTCCTGACTCAAAGCCATCATCAGCTTTTAACATTAGCCTTCGGGTACGCTCACCCTCTCCTAATATAAACTATTCAAGCTCCTCTGTAAATTCTTCTGCTTTTGCCAAATCACTTGCTGCTTCTTGTATTAGTCAGACGATTTCTCAAAGCATGGCCAAAAGGAATGCCCGTATGCAGGCCACCTCTCCTCCTGACAGTTCCAGTGCATTGCATGCATCCCCTCTAAGACTGAGGTCTCCGTCCCCTAAACCTGTCATCCTGAACTCATATGTACAGTCAAATTCTAGCAGTTTACCCACTAAGGTGACAGGAAGCCAAATTCTAAAATGTTCCCCTTCCCCTTTCTGCTCTAATAGTCAACGATCTTCCCCAACAACTGTACAGTCACCTCCTCCTTATCGCAGCCAATATCCAGTATCCCCTGCGTCCCCTGTACAGCTCCACTCAATACCCTCTGTTACTCATACAAGGGCTGATCATCTTGAACATTCTCCCTCTAATCCTCTGAATAGCAATAACAACAACAATAATAACAGTCTTTGTAGTAATGACTGGACAAGTAGTCATAAGAAGCCATTATCATCATCATCACAAACGTACAGAGCTCCTCATTCCCATGAGCTACATCGAGGGACCTCCCACAACAGAATTGCTCGACCATTCCTGTCCTCTGAGCCTAACTCACGTGTGCAGTCTCCCTCAGCCTCTCCCTCACCATCTCTGATCACACGTATCTGTTCCCCCCCACTTGTCCCAAGTAGTGCTGGTCCAGTAATAACCAAGCCTCCTAATCCAAGGACCCCCAGACAGGGTGGGGCCAGTCCTTTCACACCTTTGTCTTTAGAGCTTTCGCAAACCACGTCATCTTGCTTTTTGTCTCCATGCGCAAGTCCAAGGGTGACTTCCCCACCCCCTATTGGCATTCCTACAAACATATGGTGCATTGTAAGCCCTCAGCCAAGGAATCCCTTAGTGACCCCTTCCTCCCCAACAAGAGCAGAAGCAAGTTCTACTTCAAGAGGCTCCAGAATCACTTCACCAGTGTCGGGATCGTCTTCAGGCTCTCTGTTATTCTCTCAGAGCCAGAGAAGACCAAGAGGAAGTAGCTTGCCATTTGAGAACCTGACAGGCACCCCATCGAGTCCATCCAGAAATGAGCATAGGTCCTTTGCTGAGAATGGACAATGGGCAATGGATGCAGACTCACACCCAACTAGTCCTCAAATGCGCTCCTGTAATGGTTCCCCTATGTGTATTAGTCCAGGACCTCAGTCTCCTATTAGAGGGACTGCTGGGAAGACCACTGATGCTGGAAAGCACCTAACAAACTTTAATTGGCCAGAAGTACATGAACTGCCATCTTTCTATAACACAGGGAACAATTCTCAGTGTAACCTTTTACCCTCATCATCTTGTCCTGGAACTGGGCAAGAGGACTCAGAATTGGGGAAGGCTACTTGCCAGAGTAGCCTGATCTGTGCCTATGTGGCTCGAACCACCCCTGTACCTGAAAAGGACACTCATATTCAGTGCTCAGATGATGAAAAACAAGTGGATAATGTGCCAGTACAGGGAATGAAGACACCATTAAAAACCAGTTATGCCACAACTGTCAACCTACAGATTGCCGGGAGTGGGAGAATTGCATCCTTTAGTAATGCCCAGGTTAGCCTGACTCAAACTCTGGCACCAGTGACAGAGAACCAGGGCATGAGAAGGGTCAGCATAAATGGCTGTACACTGTCACTGCAGAACTGCAAAAGGCTCTAAGTGGAACTCATCTGAGGCATATGATAGTGCTTTATCAATATTTACCAGGCACGTTACCATGTGTAAAAGGACGCGGATAGAGATTCATGTCCACTTTACTGAGATGACAAATTACGGGTGTCAAGAAACTTTTTATTGCGCATTGCTAACTCTTTCACTGCAAAGGGTGCTTCACATACAGCTCAAGTTTGGATTCCTGCCCAGCCAGAATTTCTGGCTTGTTTTTTTAAGCAGTGTTATTTTATTATTTTTATATGATTGTAAAATATTCTAAGTTCCACATAACTTAACCAAAGCATCTGTGACAAAAAGTTTTTTTTTTTCCTTTGACTGAAATAGGCAGTTCTCTTATTTATGAAGTAGTTTTTTTTTGTTTGTTTTTTTGTTTTTTTTTTAATGGCACTTATCTGTATCTCTCATCTGTATTTTGCACAATTTCTGATGTGGTCCAGATATATGAATCATTGTGTAGTAAGAAAAGAACTTTGTATGTACAGATAAGGGAAGGTCAAAGAATGTTGCTGTTTTTCAAAAAGGTTAATCAAACACGACACTGCTTTAATCGGAAGGCTGATTCCATCATTCCAAATTCACTGTGAGTCCATTTATAGACCCAATCTACCACATCCTTTGAAAGCACCTTAGTAATATCTGTGGGAATGGTAAGGTGGATTCTGTATGTCATGTTTTCTAGATTGCCAACATGTGATAAAAATGTTGCCAGTCTGCTTCTGTACACGAGAAACAAAAAGTGGAAAATGTTTGTAAGAAGCAGAACAAATATGTTATTTAAAAGAGTATACCATAATATAGTAATACAGTCCATCCTGCAAAACAAATGAGCAAATCAGTGTGCAGGATTTTATGATTTAATGATGTGTCGTTATTACTATGTATAGTTTAAACTATATATTATATAATTCTATAATATACTATGTATTGTGATAACTATGTATAGTTATCAAAAGTATGACTGTGAGTTTCCAGAATTTGCAGAATTTCATAATGTATAGTTATTTCAACAGTCAAAAACATTTTAATACACCCTATAATAATAATAATAATAATAATAATAATAATAATAATAATAATAATAATAATTTGTTCCCTCAATATAAATAAAAATCTGTATGTTTTTTTTCCTGAACTGTAATCCATTTTAATCAACATTTTGACAGTTAAGAACCCATGTACTGTATATACGCCTTCAACTTTAAGAGGAACACACCTATACACCTGCACATTCACAAAATATCTCATCAGTCATTCATGTGTCAGCAGCAAGTAATCTTCACTCCAACCAGTTGAAAGAAGATAAATTGTAGTCTGTGTGGCATTAACTGTGGTATGCTTGTTGGTGCCAGATGGACTGGTTTGAATATTTCAGCAACAGTATTTTCCTATGTTGAAATCGGTGGATTGTACTGCCTTCACCCTTACCCTGTGGAGATTATTGGTGATATCACTGAGGAAATGTTTTGTTTTTTCTTCCCAACTCTCTTTTACCAACTGCTGTTGTTTTCCTTGGCTGACCTGCAGTGAGTTTCCCAACAGCCTCTTCACACTAAGAGCGTCTTAACTAGGAGAGAGAGTGTTCATTGCGCTGCTCGCTCTACCATTTAAACAAATGATCTTTGTGCTGCGATGGTTTTGGGAAACCCAGCCCTGTTCGGTGTCTGGTTGTTAGTACACCAGAAGCTCTGGTACAAGCCTGGGAAAGCATCACAAAAGAAGAATGCCACAGTTTGGTAATGTCAGTGGGTCGCCTGCTTGATGCAGTTATTGCCAGGAAACAATCTGCAACCAAATATAAAGTGGTCTTCTTCGTTTTATATCTTTTCACACCTCTATGTGGGGTCTCTGTATGGATAGGTTGAACCAATTGCAGCACAGACCCAACAGTGGCAGCTTGGCAGTGCTGGAGCTCAAACCTCGGACCAGCAACCCAGAGCTTTAACCCACTGAGCCACCACTGCTCCGTTAAGTGTTATTTACTTCACTATCTGCTCCTGTACTTTTGCTCAAGTAGAAATTGGGTAGTCTGCCATCAAAGATGTTTATCTAGAACTACATCTGGAACTAAATATCTGGAAACGATATTTTGGAATATATATGGAAATATGGATATATGGAAACAGCCTTGCCATTCCAGTATTTTTAGGAGGGGACTTATATAGCTGTAAGTTTGCAGTACAGAGGAGATCAGATCGATGGAATAAAGAAACTGTTCTGGTGCACAAGTAAAACCCAGATAGTTCTAGAAGAAAGAAATCCGGTTTTGAAGAACATCATGTTGTGTAGCCTACAGTAAGAGTTGTAAGCTCTGGTCACAGGAGGGCGTTTCTTCTTTACATAACAGTTCCAAAGTTTGTTCCAAAGCTGTGTGAGAGAGCGGGGGGCGTGGTCGAGCGTCAGCTGTCGAGGGAGAGGAGGCGGGGCGAACCTGCAGGTAACGCCTGATGTTTCTCGTGGTTTATTACCAAGTTTCAGAGGGAGAGAGAGAGAGTGAGAGGGCGTAGCTTTGTTGATCTCATATCCAAGAGCTTTAAAGCTAGGATGTTGTTGGGATTGCACAGTGGATCCAGAGATCAAACAGCAAAGCAGCGGTGTAACCCACTAACCGCAGCTGGATTATAAAACGTCATCTTCTGTCATCCTTCCCCGGGCGCTTGTGGATTTACAACGGCGCGTGAATCAACGTTTCCAGGGCGAGAAGAAGATGTGGAAATGCGGACAGATGTGGTGCGCGCGGCGAGCCCCAGCTGGAACATGGTTTTGAGAAGAACAGAAGAGCAGCAGTTTTACATGGAGTTAACACCACTGCTTTTTTATTTCGGCGCCATGGTTTTAAGACAAGCCAAGTGTAACTCAGTTTGCAGTTCAGAGACTATCCATTCGGTGCAGGAGTTCCTGAACAAGCTCTCCAAAATGGTACTGAACTCTATTCATCTGGCAGAGCTTTCTATAATCTGTTGTCACCCTTCCTTAATTTTTCCCCCCAAATGCGCACTTATCTGCTCAACTGAAAGAGAAACTAGCTCGCTTATCTCATCACTCATA
>JAOANJ010000009.1:10708608-10719299 GCA_026413345.1 Ariopsis seemanni | reverse complement strand
ATTTTTAATCTGTTAATCTGGTAAACACGAAATTGCTTTTTTTTTGCTTAAAACTTCAAAAAACAACACAAAAAAAAAAAAAAACGTCAGTGGTTCAGTGTAAATTTTAAAGTATGAAACTCTTACTCTTCCTTCTATAATTCTTTCCTGTTCAAAGTGTTTTGGTAAATCCAAAAGTTCCACTTGACCAATTTGGTAAGTGAGCTCTATTATTACAGATTTTACAATGGACAATTCTAAACAAAAGAAACAAAAGGCAACATGGAAGTTATTATTAATGAATCAGTGTTATAAAAGTATTTTATATTTTAAATATTTTAATCTTTAAGTTTAAAAAACATTTTAGAGTTGGCTTTGTCACCTCTGTTACTGACTCACCTGTTCCTTCCTCTGTCAGTGTAACAGTAGCGTTAAGACGTTCCTCAAAATTATCTTGAAATTCAGAATTTATGAAAGCTGATACATTCAATTTAAGGAGGGCACAACCAGTCTGATTCATCTATGGGAAAAACCAAATAACAAATACACAGTGAGATCTATTTCAGATTAAAATAATAATAATAATAATAATAATAATAATAATAATAATAATAATAATAATAATAATAATAAATCACCTTCACTGTTTCAACCAGGCATGGGGAACTCAGTGGGGCACCAAAATAATTACCATCAAGTTGTATAAATTTATGACACACTTGCACCAGTGCTGCACCAGGTACAGGCTGTCCATAAGTGTATCTAAAACATGCACAAGCAATGAATGTTGATTTTAACTTTTTTTAAATAGGCTATATTTGTGTATCCTGGATATTTATATTGACTGTACAATGTTGTTCTTAAATCTGTTTCAAAAAGATAAATGTTTAAATTAAAGTAAGTTAAGGAACAAAACGAATTTAAAAGTTTAAAACTTTATTTTAGTGGTTTTCCCATTAAATTGTCACTCACTTTCCGCAAACCTCCAGATTCAGTTCCTCCTCACCAATGCTGTGTTTTTCTTGTGCTTTTATTGTAATCTCAAACTTGGGTAAAACTAAAAGCCAAATGTATTTATTACAGTAAATTATGTCAGTTACTTCTGTATCAACAAAAAAGGTACTCTACTAAAAGTGTAACTTACCATACTTTTCCACCTTAAATTGGTGTGTGCTGAAGCTGTTTTCAGTTTTAGCAGTCAATGAATAATAGTCTTGTGGAGCTTCAGCATTTAGCTCATGAGAAAGCTGCAGTATCAGGCCTGTTGAGGACACGTTCGTCCACTGACCAATCCTGTTACCATGATTATCCTGATTGGTTCATGAAAATATTAAAGAGTAACCTACCAATGTGTACAAATATTAAAAGTGAACAACTGTGCCACAAAATTAAAAATATGGATAGTTTAATTTACTTACCTCAAGAATTACTGAGCTGTACTGTAAATACAATGTGGAGAATACAACAGTGCATAACTCTGATTAAGAAACTATCAAATTCTAACATCATCCTGTACATTAATGCTCTACATTAATTTATTAGAATATCAATACAATATAAATATATTACACAAAATAAGTTTGATATTAATCTGTGCATAGAAAAATTAAACAAATTTAAACAGTGGATATCCTTCTTGTTAAATGTAAACACATAGGACAGGATGAATGATAAAACTTACTGTTCTGCGCAAAAGTTACACACTTAGAGGCGTAGAGACTTTGACTCCTACCTTTTGTTTAATTGGAATAAAATTAGAATCCATAGAGACAATTCTGAAATTCACTGTTGAAAAACAACGGGAGAGAAATGTGGTATTTTGAGCTGCACCATCAGTAAAAAAATAAACCTTTATCAGTTCATTTGGATATTAAGTTTTGCAGGAATCAATCACCTGTTTGGCCTGGACTGTAGATTGGTTTATCAGTCTGAATAAATACCAATGTGTTGTAGGATTTAAACAACGCTTTCCTTTTCTCTGTTATCTTAAAGCTTTCACCTTTGACTTCTACTTTGATTTCCTGCACTGATTCACCCTCAACTTGTGGAGCCTGTGAAAATGTCAACCATGTTAAACCACATCAATCACTAACAATACTTAAAAAAAAGAAAAAAGAAAGAAAGAATCAAATAACAACTATTCTTGTTGTTGTTGTTGTTATAGTCTGTGGGATTTCTGACCTCAAAATGAGAGCAGTGGTGAATCTCCTTTTCCACTGTCTCTTGTAAAAGAGTTCTGCTCTGGTTGTTGTGAACCAGATAAATGTTCAGTTGCAGAGTCTCATTTGGCTTCAAAAGACTCACACAGAACTTAGCATCAGAGCCAGACTCGATTACTGCAGGAAATGTCACCATGAAATATCTAAAGACAAAAATGAAGCTTTGAGATAAGTTTTAATTGATTAACAAGTCATTCAAAATGTTCAAAAATTAAGAAAGTTTTTATGGGTAACTATTGTAGCCAGATCAGAGTACTAGATACATTTAAAGTTCATATGCAAAGTCAAAGATTAGTTAAAAACGCTACAGCTACCCAATGATATTTAACACCATTGAAAAATACTAAGATTTGTAAAATGCAACATACTTATAACAGGATGTTTGTGCCACAGATTAGGTAGATTAGTATTAATTAACTTGTTATAAAGTTATTGTAATAGTGCAACCTTTTCATTTGAGTGTGTGACTACTACTACTACTACTACTACCACTACTACTACTACTAATAATAATGTTTGGTAATAGATTTTGTGTCTTTTCCTTTGTTTAGTGAGTCATACTTTCTTTTTTCTTAACCCTCAGCAATTGCAGAATGTCCCCCACACGTGAAATCAGTTTTGATAAGGTGATTTTTCCATCTTCATGTTGAAACCTTTGTGTAACGTGAATAATTTTGGTTCTTTTTATGGAGTGTATGAGACCAGTGTATGAAAGTCATTTTTGCTGTCTTAGCACAGTCTGCTACTGCACACTCCATGGTTGTAGTTTCTTTGTTGGAGTCCTGTAACTTGTTATAAGCTACAACTGTTTTGTAGAGGTTTTTCAGATTTCAATTTTCACATTCAAAATACTAACAGATAAAAAACAGCAAATAAAAAAACTCCTCTTTTTGAACAGTTTAATCAAAACAAATTTAATTTAAAGATAAATATTTAATATAGTATAATAGTTTTACACAGTGGATACAAAATCTGGGATAGTTTATGACAACAATGTAAAATTATATGAGACTTACGGTCCTGAAGTTTGTCCACGAACAGAAAGAAAGAGGAAGCTGGCTAACAGTAGCCTTATCCTTATATGAACCTGACTGCCCACCATGATGAAAACCATCACTATTGCCACGATCTAAAGCCTGAATGCCTTTTTTTGTGATACAACTTCATCTGCCCTCAGCCTCTCATCAATGATTAACCACAATCTGTGCAAATATAGGCATAGATATTTAATTGCACCTATTTGGTTAAAACATATGCAGTAGAAATACAAGCATGCTTTGTATGAACTATTGATTTTAAAAAAGCACATGTGTTTTCACAGTAATTTATTCATTTGTTTACATAGTCATTAAGTCATCATAGCAAGGGTAGCTGATCACAGAGCCTCCCAGAGAGCTTCCTCCATATATAACATCTCTGAGGTCTCAGGTTGAAATGATTTTCTATAAGTAGAACAATGACACTTAAGTGACTTTCTTGGTGCAAAAAAATTCATTTTATATGTAATCATAGAACATGCATAATTCACACATAAGTATTTATAAGTATGTGCAATACTAATAAGAGTTAAACTTTCAACATCTTTACTACAGGTGTCATTAATAACACAGTACGTTAAAATATAACTGTGATATGATACCTCCAGTTGAAATACTATATATTTTAACAACTCTTCCACACTTGAGTGTCACTAATAGATAATTGTATTAATACCTGTACATATGAAAGTGGTTTTAGAATTTATTTAAATGCTTTGGACAATGCCTTTTTAAGTGGTTGTCTTTTAACTATGTGTGTTTATTGACATGTCAGCAATATGATACATTAGACACTATAGATTTTTTTTGTTCAGTTGTGTTCAACATTCCAAAGTTCAAACTTGTGCTCTTGTTGCCTTTCATCACACACTTTTTACTTCCAGTGAGGATATGGTCAGTGACCTATTTCATTTGACTTCAAATAAATTTCTTCAAACAAATCTCACCCACACAGGTAACAGGCTTTCGGTAATTTACTTCGACTGAAAACATCCAAGTAATAATTTTCAGAAGAGTTTGAAATGTAAACTGCACAAAAAGAATAGTGTACTAACATGTATCAAAGCATGGACCTATTACAAGAGATTAAAGTATTTCTAACTGTATATAAGAATTCATATTAATAACAGAATTATGTCTCAATGCACTATTCATCAAAATCCATATCTGTTGTAAATAAATTTGTGAAACACTTGACTCTTGCATATTCCTTATGTTGTACTTCGGAATCTTTTTCTTTATTGTCAATATTCTTACAAATCTGTTACTTCAGGTACAATTATCTAATATTAAGGTGGCATGGTGGTGGAGTGGATGGCACTGTTACCTCACAGCAGAGAGGAGATAGCCTTGTCACCACATGGACCATAGGAGATAGCCTTGTCACCACATGGACAGCACCTATTCATATCCAGGTGGGAATTCTGCCCTCAGAGCATATCTCTCTTTATGTCACCACCACAGTAAATCACTATCTCATTCTTGGCTATCCGTGGCTTCAGCTTCATAATCCACTGATAATATGGCAGAACAAAGAAATCCTCCAATGGTCTCCTACCTGCTTTCAAAATTGCATTTCATGCCAGTAAGTCAACCTCTTCTTCACCTCTGTGGAGAGCCCCCAACTAGACTCCTTGGACAAGGTTCCAGAGTGTTACATGGACCTACAGGAAGTCTTCAGCAAGGGAAAGGCATGTGGATTACCACCACACTGATCCCTTGACTGCGCTATAGATCTACTGCCTAGCATGTCACCACCTTAGGGACACATATATCCCTGTCCCAGAAAGAACATGCTGCCATGGTGGAATACATTCAGGAGGCCCTTAAGCAGGGATACATCCAGCTGTCCAACTCTCCAGCTTCTGTGGGCTTTTTCTTCATCAAGAAATGAGGAGGTGGACTTCGGCCCTGCATCGATTAGAGAGGCCTGAACCAAGTTTCTGTTAAGTACCCATATCCTCTTCCTCTTGTTTCTGAGGCCCTTGAACAGTTGAAATCTGCCAAGATATTCTCTAAACTAGATCTGTGAAGTGCTTACAACCTGATCAGGATCAAAGAAGGCGATGAGTGGAAGACCACGTTCAGCACTACCGCCAGCTATTTTGAATACCAGGTAATGCCATATGGTCTTTCTTCAGTGCCCAGCATGTTCCAATGTCTGATTAATGATGTTTTATGGGACATGCTGGGTAGGTATGCCATCACATACATAGATGACATTCTGATCTACTCCCCTGATGAGGAGCGCCACCGAAAGCACGTCAGAACAGTCCTACAACATCTTCCTGAAAATCACCTCTATGTCAAGGCTGGGGAGTTCCATCAAAATCACATCTCCTTCTTGGGTTGCATCATTAGCGCTGAAAGAGTCAGCATGGACTCCTCTAAGGTATCTGCAGTAACCTCTTGGCTCACTCCTACCTCCATAAGGGAACTTCAGTGCTTCCTTGGCTTTGCTAATTTCTACCATTGGTTCATTAGGGGTTTCAGTGCTATCGCAACCCCTCTAACCACACTGCTTAAGAAAGGACCCAAGTGCCTCCAGTGGAATCTCCAGGCCAAAGAGGCATTCCAGTGTCTCAAGAAGGCCTTCACCACTGCTCCAGTCCTACAACATCCAGACCCTATGAAACCATTCACTGTAGAAGTGGATGTGTCTGACACTGGAGTAGGAGCAATCCTATCTCAATGCTTTGGTGAGAAACAGAAGCTCCACCCCATAGCTTCCTTCTCCAAGAAGCTCTCCTCTGCTGAGAGGAATTATGACATCAGCAACAGAGAACTGCTTGCCATAAAACTAGCCCTAGAGGAGTGGCAACACTGGCTAGAAGGTGCCATTCACCCTTTCATTATCCTCACAGATTACAAAAATCTTGAATACCTGAAGACAGCCAAGCAGCTCAACCCTCGCCAGGCCAGGTGGGCACTATTCTTCACCAGATTCAACTTCACCATTTCCTTTTGCCTTGGTTCCAAGAACACAAAGGCCGACACACTCTCTCAAAGTTTCGGTTCCACACACTAATAGCCTGTCAGTCATCCCATCCTTCCGTCCCAATGCTTCATACTGTACAGTCCATCACATGGGATCTAGACAGAGAGATAAGACAATCCTAACCATCTATTCTTCCTGACAATTTACCACCTGGCCTACTCTATGTACCTAAGCAGCTGCGAGGTCATCTCATCACATGGGCTCACTCATCTCCTGCCACAGGTCATCCCGGCAGCCAACGCACACATCAAATGCTCAGGAATAAGTATTGGTGGGAGAATATGCTGACCAAGATTAACCAATACATTGCTTCTTGTTCTACTTGTGTGCAGGCTAAAGTTCCCAGAGCTCCTCCCGCTGGGAAGTTGTGCCCTCTTCCTACACCTTAAAGACCATGGCCCCATATTGCCATTGACTTCATCACAGACCTCCCTCTGTCAGAAGGCAACACAACCATCATGGTAACCATAAACCGTTTCTTGAAAGGCCTTAAGCTCATTCCTCTACCAGACATCCTCATTGTGTCACAAACAGCTGAACTCCTCTTCCAGCATGTGTTTAGATACTACGGTATCCCAGAAGACATAGTCAGTGACTGGGGCTCTCAATTCATTTCTCATTTCTGGACATGCTTCATGGATAGGTTAAGGGTATCAGTAAGCCTTACATCTGGCTATGACCCCCAATCCAATGGGCAAGTGGAGCGGGCCAACCAGGAAATCGGCTGCTTCCTGAGAATTTTCTGCATGTGCACGTTATCGTTGGACATGTTATCTCCTATGGGCTGAGTATGCACAAAACTCCCTGAAACACTCTGTTACACAGCTAACCCCATTTCAGTGCATACTCGGCTACCAGCCACCCTTATTCCCCTGGAATGACAAACCTAGCCAGGTCCAGTCAGTGAAGAATTGGTTTGCATGCAGCCAAACTATATGGGAGGAGGTTCACCAATGTCTAGAAATGGTCAATGCCAAATATAAAGAGTACACAGACAAACACAGAGGAGACAACATAGACTTTTCTCCAGGCAACAGAGTATGGGTGGCCACAAGGAATCTCTGAGAGCCCAACACATGCAGAAAGCTCCAGCCATATTTCATTGGGCCATTCAAGATCCTGCATCATATCAATGAAGTGTCCTACCAGTTAGAACTCCTCCCTCACAGCAGACTATCTCCAACGTTCTATGCTTCTAACCTTAAACCAGCCATCCCAGGTCCCCTTGTTGAGAATGCACCAGTGCCTGAACACCTTGTAGAGGGTGAACCCATCTACCAGGTAATAATAATTTATTGACTTCTAAATTATTATTATAAATTATTATTACCTGGTAGATGGGTTCAAGTAGATGGGTCTAAGTATAGTTTAAGTATCTTGGGATCTTGTTCACGAGTGAGGGAAGGATAGAGCGTGAGATCGACAGGCAGATCGGTGCGGCTTCTGCAGTGATGTGGTCTACAATTCCTATGAGCACTTGCAGCCTACAAACATGGCCACCTTGGACTACAACACCCACAGATACTCACCTTGCTCCCATGTTCTCAGTGTCCTGATTACTAACCAGTTACACCTACAACTCATTACACACTATGCCAGTAGCTTTAAAAGGATTTTATATATACACACACACAGAGCAAAGCAATGTGTTCATTGCCTGTTCTTGCCAAGCCTTCTGCTTAGTGGTTTCCTCCTCCTTCTTAGCTTTTGTTCTTGATTTCTATCAAGCTGTTTGTCCTGTTTGTAGATTACCTGCACTTCGGATTTATTTGTTTGAACTATTTTTTAAGTAAAAGGAACTAAAACCTGCATCTATGTCTGTCTTTCCTAGAGCCTGACAGATTGCTTTGCTGCATTACTGTGGATTCAGAAAGCCTCCAAGGTGCAATCTCTGCCCAGGGCTGCTACCTTGGTGATCAAGAATGATGGCTTCAAGAAATGACTACACAGATCCAACAGCTTGTGGCAGCTCTCACCCAAGTTACCAATGCAGCATACCACACTAGCTATCCCATCAGCCCAAACAACCACTCACTCTGATTGTCAGACCCAATAAGTTTGCCGGTGAACCAACTCTGTGCTGAGGTTTTTTGCTCCAGTGCCAGCTGTATTTGGCTGCACATGAGGGACTATCTGATCAGTCTAAAATTGCACAGCTCCTTAATTTGCTCATGGGTAAGGTGCTTACAGGGGCCCAATGCAGTATGGGAGGTAAAGCAGAGAATCACTGTCACTGTATGAACGTTTCATTGCTGTCACGCTTCCAGGCTCACCTAACACTCAGGACTCCACTTCCCACAATCCCCCTCACACACCTGTCACTACCACGTGCACTCCATCAGCCAACCCGGAGCCAATTCCTAGGAGTGGCTCCCCCGAATTCTAATTATCATCACTTGTACCTCTTTGTTTATATCTGTATTTATACCCCTCTTTTTGTTTTACCCTTTGCACAGTATTGCCTTCATATTTTCGTGAGCCTACTGAGCGGTTCTAATTCTGATTGCATGCCTGTGTATGACCCTTTTTGCCTTCCGGTTTCGCCCTTGTGTTTGTTTGCTCGTCTCTCTCGCTTCCCGGTTTCTCGATCCCCGCCTGTTTTTCGACTCCGATTTGTCTAGCCCTTGTGTTTATCTTGCCTGTGCTTTTCTGATTCCCAGTTCTTGGACTATTGCCCGTTCCTCGACCACGATTTCTCTCGTCCTCCTTACTGTGTTAGTTTTCTCGGTATTGACCTGGCCTATGTACATTGTCTTCTCTCACTATGTTCATTAAAGCATTGAGTTTATTTTTAATCCGCGAGCATCTGGTTTGTCACAGCCGTGTTACATTATATCAGCAACCTACGACACAAGTAGATGAAATCACCACACATCTTTCCATGGATCTTTCTCTAACTTCTGTAAAACTCGGGCCAAGCTACTCCAGGGTCAAATACTAATCAATCGCTCTCTCTCAAACAAACAGCTTAGTTTGAAATTATATCGAGACTGTGTATGTCTGTGTGCATGAAACAGAACTGAATTGGCCTCCACCACCTACAATGTGTGTGTACAAGCGGAAGACAACAAACACAGCAGCTTCCATGTGGGTAGCACTTCCTTCCTTTTATTAAAAACATAAAAGTATGTTACAGTGAAAAACTATCAGCTCACTGAAAGTAGGCCAGATCCAAATACTAACAACAAATTCTGCCTCAAGTCTCTCAGCCTTGCAATGTGAAAGAATATGAACAAATGGCAAACAACATTTACTTAATTCACACAAAAGCTCAAATATCCTATGTAACATTGACTGACTAGGGGGAAAACCTGGAAATAAATCCAACATAAATCAAGGCATCAGATTGAAATAGATGAGTATTTATCAAGTGATGACTGAAATGACTATGCATAATCATTTGAAATTAAAGCACAGAAGACTAAAATTTCATTAAAATAATACATAAAAAAGACTAAATAGCTTTGTAATGTTCCTCCCTAGTAAGCCAATGAGACTTTTAAGAAGGGAATACAACCAAGCCAGTATTTGCTCTAAACACCTTTTTGCAACAATAGCAAGAGTGCCTTTCCAACCAAATGTATTACCTCCAAGGCTACACCAATATTCTCTCACCATCAAATTGCCTTAAGTGTTGTTGTTAAAACAACACATTAACCTGTATATGCAAACTTTTTTATGATGTGATTTTAATGGATTAATGTAATGTGAAGAATAAATATGCACTCTGAAACATAATACGTACACATGGCACAAAAATCAGAGAGAGAGAGAGAGAGAGAGTTGTAATCCTGGCACATTAATTGCAGCTGCTCCCAGGCTGTCTCTCTTATTCCCTGTTTGTTCCTCTCTTGAGGAGAATGCATCAAAGAGCTGCATTAGTAGAGCTATCCAGAGATGCAAACACTTAAACTAAACATGAAAAATGTCTCAATTATAGAAATGTTTACACAAGCTGATATTTATGATTCATTTTTATATAGTGTGTAATGCATTTAGATGGTAAAACTTATTTTGGAAATGCACCAGTTCTGTGTATGGGTTCACTGGTCTCCAGCGTATTTCCCTCTACCAGTCTCTCTTATCAATATCCCTAGCAAATGCAGTCTGACGATTTGGTACCCATGGGCATTAAAGGCAATAAATCTTAGCCAGCAGTTGTGTGGGCTTCCCACAGAAATAGAATGGGCTATGTTTTATTGCCTCTTTGCTTGTTTTAACTTACTGGATTTGAGGAAGACTGGTGCTGTCCTTGGTGCTGAACCTTAATCCTGTATTTTCATATATATATATATATATATATATATATTTTTTTTTTATATGAAAATACTCATAACACACACTGTTGTGGTCAGAAGTATACATATAGTGACATGAATGCCATCTTGAATATGAATGTCATGGCAATATTTGGGCTTTCAGTAATTTCTTTGAACTGTTCTTTTTCTGTGGCAGAAT
>JAOANJ010000009.1:10223235-10234211 GCA_026413345.1 Ariopsis seemanni | reverse complement strand
AAAGTGCACACAGTCCTTCACTGTAAACATAACACACTTTCAGTAACAGAATTTAAGCCTATATAAACACTGACTCGTACATGCTGCTTCTCTTGAACGTATACACGGAAGTAAAGCAGAAGGTAGTTTGTCGACGTCACCTCAAGACGACGCCAACGATTGGTCAAATTTGCGGGAAAGTTGTGGTGACTGGATATAATTGCAACACCGCCCTGAATTCGCGGGGATTGGTTGAATTTGCGTTGAACTTGCAAATCGCGAAATCCTGGAGGGTCTGATTACCTATAATCTGACGATGCTTTTTATCCCCCGCTGGCCTGAAGGGGGATTGTCGTCGTGGTGTCTGTCTGTCCATCCCGGGAAGCGTACTCGCTTTCTGAAATCAACTCTTACAATTTTTGGAAGAATTTTACGAAACTTGATTTGATTCTTTGTTGCATGTCGGTAATACGCATATTGCAACTTCATTCAATTCAGTCACTTTTTGCCAGAATGATGGCCTTATGGCATAGATGTAGTTGCCAGCGAGGAATATTGTGCTCTCTGAGCGCTCTTGTTATAGCGTGACCTGAGATGATAAATCGAGGTCAAACCAATAAAATGCTCTTGAAAGAGGTTGAAATTCATCACGAATAACAGGCCGAGTCGTAGTGGGCCGTACCTGGGCCGTTTCAAAAGGTCTCGGGGAGAGGGAAGTGCCTGTAAAGTTTGGCAGGATGAGGACTTTCGATGGTGGGGTTATGAAAATGAATGAATTTAAATTCTCTGCATGAGCAGCTGGAGCCAGGACTCGTATTATTAAAGTTTTCAGCAAGCTGCTTCAGGGGCAAATGGCGGGCCGACCCGTGGTCGTAGCAGGCTGTGGTTGCCATCTTCGGAAAGGGATCAGCGTGCTCTACGCCCCTGTGAAAATCCATAGCAATCAGCGAAAATATTTCTGCAAATATACATCTGTCAGACTCTTGAGCTGGATCCGTCCCTGACCCTCTCCGATCTGTTCAGGCTTGGGACCAGCACGAAGTATGCACTGGCTCGTACAACCCTGGTATTTTACCTAATGTGCAAGCTGTGGGGGAACCTGGAGGAAACCCACGGGGACAACATGCAAACTCTGCACAGAAAGGTGGAGGCGATATCAGCCGTGAGGTTCGAACCCGGAACCTTCTTGTTGTGAGGCGACCGGGCTAACCACTATGCCACCTGAGAAATGTTTGAGAATACGAGGGTAAATGCATGCAGATGGTGCCTCGGGTACATTTGTTAATACTACAGCAGTCATATTTCATGTGCTCCAGTTGCATCCCAAGCATCGACTAGTATTATAAATGACTGGCTTTTACAGAGCCACGCCTATCCGAGATACTCGGATTAAAAGATAAAATGGCCATCGTTTTACTTAACGTTCCTATGCCCTGGTGGATCTATATATGCAGTATTTAGTTAATTTGCACCTAGTGCTGGTCTGTTTGCCTCTCCCGGTGTGGTTCATTTAGGCAGGTGAGAAGACTGCAGTCTCACTCGGGTGCTGGCTAGTTTCTGGGTATCAGTTCAGAATGTTTAATACGGATACCAAAAAAGACCTTTTTATTATCGGTACGTTTGCTATAATTGTGCCAATCAATAAGGCACATATTATTGTCACAACGACTTCTGATCGTGTCTCAAAGCTTTCACGGTTTAAAAGCACTGTAATCCTTGAACAATAAGTCTGTTTACTGTTCTGTGACCGTCATCTGAACTGACATCCTTGACCTTTCCTGCTGTAGCGAAAGGTGCGGTTTCCCAATGGATGACCACGCTAGTTGTGTAAGGCACGGAAAACGTTTTGTTTTTCAGCATCTCTGGCCACGACACAGCAGTGGTGTTCTTCATGCAGTCAAAAACTCTGCAACTTATTGACCTGATCCCATGTTTACTCAGCTTTGGTGTACTACTTGATTTCATTTATTGTACTAGGAAGTGTGTCCTCATCAGCAAGTGCTACCAGACGGTATCCTCTGTGATGTACATTATATGGCCAGACGTACGTGAACACCACCTTAGGAACATCCCATTCTGAAACCTTGGGTATTAATAACTGCTCATTAACGGAGTGTGAGGTCTTGACAGCACGGACCAAGCCGTAGGTGAGGCGCATACAAAAGGACCAAGCTCTGATTGAAGACCGAGCAAGCGAGGTTAATGAGTTGCTTATTATATGGCTTTTTTAAAATTTCTAAGATTAAAATAGACTGTCATTATAACGAGGCGTGACGGTGCTTTCCGTCACATCTTATTTGTAACATAGTTGAGTCATGCGTGCAGAATAAACGGCTAGCGGTTTCTGTGAACACTCCTCGTTGCGTATCTCTTGAATAATTCTGTGACTCTTATTTGTCTCTGTGTTTCGGCTGTTTTGATTTTCAGTTCATCTTTGTTTTTTGCGACGTTGAAAGCTGGCGCCTTGAAGGAAAGTCCATGATCACCCACAGGCATTACATGAAAATACTACCTGCCAAGGAACCAATCAGAGCGCGTGATTTTACCATAAGTAGCTTGGACCATATATTAATACTGACTTGTGCTCTCTTTGCTGCTGCTATAACCTCCACTCTTCTGGGAAGGTTTTAGAGTGTGGCTGTTGGGACTTGAGCTACAAGTCCACAAGAGGTTGTACACCGACATGGTGTGTGAAGGTGTTCCATTTCATCCCAAAAGGCGTTCAGTGGGGTTGATCAGGGCTCTGTGCGGGCCACTTGGTGTCTTCCACTCCAACCTTGGCAAACTCTGTTGTCATGGAGCTTGTTTTGCGTATAGAGCACTGTCATGGTGAAACAGGTTTAGGCCCTTTTAGTTCCAGCGAAAGGAAATTGTAATACTACAGCAGCGCTGTCCATAAGCGCCGGCGACTGGCGGTTTTCTCTGCCTACTCAATCCCAGAAGAAATAAAAACTTGCCTTTCAATGCTCAAGTGGGTTTTTGCGTGTGTGTCTCTACTGCCCATAATTTGCTGCGAATCCAATTATTCCACCACAAAATTGTCTTCGGGTCTAGCATGACAGGAAGCAGCACCATATTTGATCAATTCTCACACTCTGAGCTGGACCACATGACCATGCTGTAGGGTATGTAGTTATGTTACAGAGCCAGGCAGTGTACTACAGAGGGTAACTGAGAAAGCCAAGCACACATCTGTATGATCTCTTTCTCCAGATTTTACAGGGAAATGGTTACTAATTTGTTAGCTGAGAATGCAACGGATGACATGTAAATTTAAAAATTTTCTTGGGGGGGGGGGGTATGCCCCTAGACTCCCCTAGCATTAGCACACCTTTGGCACGCTGCAGCGGATTCCAGAGCCGCCTGCTACTTTTTTTTTATCCCCCGCTGGCCGAAAGGCCCGAAGGGGGATAATGTTGTGGCAACGTCTGCCTGTCTCAGGAAAGGGTTCTCACCTTCTGAAATCAACTCCTCTCACAATTTTTGGAGGAATTTCACGATACTTGGCAGAAGGCTTTGTTATAGGACAGTAATGTGCACATTGCAATTTCGTTTGCAGTATATTGTAGCGGGGGATATTGTGCTCTCGGAGCACTCGGGCAGGTTTGGTTTAGCCGGCTACTTCAGATTTTCTGAGATCCTGTACAAATCTTTGCTTCTAACTTTGTGGCGACAGTTTGGTGAAGAACCGCCTATGGGGTCAATGATCAGGTATCTCCATACTTCTGGTCATATTTACACTCACTCACACACTCTCTCTCTCTCTCTCTCTGCTCTCCTTGCCTCAAGGAGTCCGCCAGACTCGGAAGTCAGTTGCCTTATTCTGTCGTCTTTTGCTTTTATATTTTTTAAGTGCAAATAATCTTTAAAAGGTATTGGAAACGGGCACTGATTTTTCTTGAGACCTTTCGCTCAATGAATGATCCCATTACTGCTTTTACAAGTCCGAGCAATTTGTGACTGCCTGGAAGATGTGCCTAGCTCAGCCTAGACTGGTTTGAATACATTGAGAGCATGACTTGTCAATCCTGGTAAGATGCGAGTTGCCAGTTGAGCCAAAGAACATGACATGATGTTGAGAGTGATGAGTGAATCGAGAGAACATTTCTGATGCTTGCCTAAGGTTTGTTTACATTTTTCCATTGCATTATTTCTGACCGGAGAAGAGCTGAAGTCTCAGCCGTTCCTACCTACTATACCTCTTAGCTTTAGTGTGTTCTGTTTATTATGTGTCGTAAACCTCCAGCCCTGTCTACACCTGGAATTACCAACACAGCTCAAATGATTGGATTAGACATGGTGAGCCAACCATTGATCACTTGTGAATTGCATTTCTTGTCTAGAGACTTTTAGCAGATTTGGCGTCGCTTCAGTACTACTAGCGTTAAGCTGCGGGATGGCATTTCTTGATCAAGTCGTTAGGCAGTCAGTGAAGGCTTTACATGCAGGTTACTGTCAATGATGGACTGTGCAGCATTTCTGCAGATTGTGCTCAGATAATTACATTTCATGTGCTTTTATTTATCAAAGTTGATGCCACCCTGTTTTGCCATTTTTTGTTTGATAACACCGTAATGATGGAATGGAATTTTGATTTAGTAATTTTTTTCTTTTTTTTTTTCCCACTCATTATTTGCCCCAACAGAGAACTGTACATACATGTGGACTTTAGTGGAACAGGCACAGTGAGTTCAAGAATAAAATGAATTATGACCTACCTATAAACTGTTGTGACAGAATTAGATCAGAAGAACTATATATGGCTTTTGTAATATGTGTTCCTCCTGGGCTCCCTTGAGGTGTGAGAGACGTAGGCTGCAAAATAGTATATAGGCCTGGAGCACTGTAAGATGCTCTCACCTTGTTTGTACAGCTGACCCTGTAGGATAAATGTGGACCTACTGTAGATAGGCATATCAGACGCTCGCTGGTTATGCCAGGGCTCGACATTAACGTTTAAACCCACTTGCCCCGGGTTAAGTTCCACTTGACCCTTATTTTGCCAGGACTTTTTTTTTTTTTTTTCTTCTTCCTCTTTTAGGAAAACCATAGAATAGTTGTGAAGTGCAGCATAAGATGAAGATCACACATCGAGTTGAAGTTTTATCCAATTTAACAATTAACAATTTTATCCAAAATAGTTTTTCTTGCCTTAGTCGATTTATTTCCATTTCACATGCATGGAACTGTTGTAAAGTTCAGTGTGTTTGTGTAGAACTCTCTCAGACTGTAGGTTCATTACTCAGTAATGTAGAAATCATAAAATAGAAATCTATAACAGTTTGTATGAATAAAAGAATAGGGTGCCAAGACTTGTGAACAGTACTGTGTTTGAGAATTATTTTTTTGGTTATATCCTCCACCTCTAGGTTTAAAAAAAAAAAAATACCCACGCTGTGTCGTGTCATGACAGACAGGATAATGTTCGAGTTTAAAATTTAGTGTGTAGGTTCTGGGCGTTTTTTAATACAGACCTGGCAACCTGTAACTGAATTAGTGCAGCCAGTCTGTCATGACGCAGTGCGGTGTGTGGTGGATTTATTTTTATATATAAGGAAGATGTATAAATATTTTGCACAGAACTGTCTTCCTCTGATAACAGAAACAAAGCTCCAGCTCTCTCTGCTCTTAATCTGATCTGTTCTTTCAGGATTTATCACACGTCACTCCTTGTTGAATTTTATTTTATTTTTTTTAATGCCCGAGTTGTTTGAAACCAATCTGGGTTTTCTGTGTCGAATAAGGAAGCGGCTTCACCTTTAATAAAATCCAACACTTCCATGAAGGAGCTGACTCAAATGCGAGCAGGAAAAAAAAAAAAAAATTCTTAAACTCTTCCATCCTCACTTCCGACTTTGTTTTTGTAAAATACATTTTAAATACAATTGTGAATTTCTCTGGCGTTTTCAGGCTGAGCTCCTCTCCTCATCTTCTTTAACCACTCATTTCCTCGTTCTTGAAGCATTTGCTTCTATTTAACATTTTTCTTGATAGCGGGGAGACAGTAATGCCTTTTATCTATTTGTCTGTTTGAACAAGCAAAAACAGCGCAAAAATTAACCATACTGAAGACAGATGAAGCCTTGCTTGCATGAAAGATGGTGTCTGACGCCAGCTGTAATTATCACGTGATGCGTGACGTCAATGACTGGGGTCTATAAACTGTACGTGTACCATACTACAACAGCGGGGGAATATAAAATAACTTGCAAAGCAGTAAATGAAACCAAGACGAAGAAAACAGCCAAGACATAATGGCGGATATGTAGTGAGGGACGCTTTTAGGAACTGAAATGAAAAATCAGAAAGTCTAATTGTTGTGGTGCTAGTTTGTAATATATGCCCATTCCAACTTGCCCAGTCGGGCATGTCTGGGACATGTTTCACTTGCCCCGAGCAATTGGGCAGTCCTTAATGTCAAACCTTGTTGAGAAAGATGGGTTTTATGCAGTCTTGATTAATTTTTATTCCCCGCTGGCCAAAAGGCCTAAAGGGGGATTATGTCCGTCTGTCTGTCCGTCCCGGAAAGGGTACTCGCATTCTAAAATGAACTCCTCTCACAATTTTTGGAGCAATTTCACGAAACTTGACAGGGCTCTTTGTTATATGTCGGTAATATGTGGATTGCAGTTTCATTCAATTCAGTTGCATTTTACCAGAGTTACAGCCCTTGATTACCAAACTTGTACTTTGACGATTTCATGAGGGTGTGCTCGTCTTCTGAAATGAACTCCGCTCACGATTTTTGCAGGAATTTCATGAAACTTAACAAAAGGCTTTGTTATATGTTGATAATGCGCATATTGCAGTTTGGTTCAATTCAGTCAAATGTTTTTCCGAGTTAGGGCCCTTGATTACCAAACTTGTACTTTTGATAGTTTCATGAAAGTGTTTTCATCTTCTGAAATCAGCTCCTTTCACAACTTTTGCAGGAATTTTCCAAAACTTTGCAAAAGGTTTCGCTATATGTCTAACGTGCATATTGCAATTTTCTTCAATTCGGTCACATTTCACCAGAGTTATGGCCCTTGGTTACCAAACTTGTACTTCGACAGTTTCATGAGCGTGTATTAAGCACTTGTACCATAGATGTAGTTGCCAGCAGGGGATATTGCGCTCTCCGAGCACTCTTGTTTCATTTTCAGCTGGGTTGCAAATATTTTAGGTACAAGTCAGTCTAAGTGTTAACATCTATGCTGTTCTACCACTATAGCATAATGGCAAAAGCAGGGATAATCACTGTGGTTGTTTTTTTTTATCTTTTTAGTTTAAGCTTCCGAAACGACAAGCTGCGTCTACTTGACGTGGGTAGTTGCTTCAATCCCTTCTTGAAGTTTGATGAGTTCCTCACAGTAGGAATAGACATAGTGCCTGCGGTTGAGGTATGCATACTCAGTATTTTTACATCGAACCTAAATGTGAGAACAATGCCATTTCCTTCCCTTTTAATGTATGTGTAGTCATAACAACATTGCACAGTCATCCATTGTGTTTCTGCTTTCTTTAATTCCAGAGCGTGTACAAATGTGACTTCCTGAATCTGCAGCTTCAGCAGCCTTTGCAGCTGGCGAGCGATGCGCTCAATGCGTTCTTGCGCCAGCTGCGCGACCCTATCGAGACACTTCCTGGGCAGCTCTTTCACGTGGTCGTGTTCTCCTTATTGCTCTCCTACTTCCCCTCACCGTACCAGCGCTGGCTGTGCTGCAAGAAGGCCCACGAGCTCCTGGCGCTGCACGGTCTTCTCCTGATCATTACCCCCGACTCGTCACATCAGGGTCGCCACGCACTCATGATGCGCAGTTGGCGCGTAGCCATCGAGTCCCTGGGTTTCAGGCGCTACAAATACGTCAAATTTTCCCACATGCACATGCTCGCCTTCCGCAAGGTCTCAATCACTACCAGCAGCGACCTAGTGAGTCACAACTACCCCGAGATGCTGTACATCCCGCAGGATTTCGGCATGCTCGACGAAGATGACGTATTCAGGGACTCGTGCCAGCCAGCGCGCTCCGACTCTGAGGACGAGCATCTGGCGCAGTGTTTCACCGAGCTCCCCGAAACATCCTATGACTCAGACTCCGGCGAGAGTCAAAGCGGCTCGGTGCCATTTCACGAACTGGAGGACCCTGTTCTGCTGTACAGCTGAAGCCCCGGGCTGTTTTGTCCAGCCATGTTGGCAAATTAACACCAGGCTTTCTTATCCTTAGTGCTTTTTACAAGAAAGCTCCCAGCTCTTTTACTCTCGCTTCTTTTTATGTGAAATGATGCAGTTTGCACAGTTTATGAAATGAACATGTGCCATGGATAGTTGGGCAGGTCCATCTCTCCCATGTTGCTATGTTGACCCCATGACAGTCAGGCTTCTGATGTAGATGAGTGACCATACATTTAAAGCCTTTAATGTTGCAGGTGCTAACGTGACGTGGGAGAGACACGGCGGATGTTGAATTAAGATAAAGGATGTTTACACTTAGGTGGTGTTGAGCTTTTTAATAGGTAAAGAAAACGCACCGTTTTACACGTTTAAACATATCCACACAGAGGCGAGGACCGGTTGTAGTTTGGCAATTAAAACGGGTTGATTTGGCGAATAAAGCAGCTGAGCAAGCTCAGGATTTGTGTGCTGTTATTCAGTGCATATGTGATTTTGAGACTTTTTCAAATAGACCTTTTCAAGCAACAAATAACTTTTTTTTTTGTATCGTAGAATTGCACACTGTCGTTGGCGAAGTTAAGAATACAGTAGTTTAACTAGTGATTGTGCAGAATTTATTTTTTGATCAGTTAGCCGCTGTAGAGTGCACTCCTTGTAGAATTTTACACAAGCGTTTTTTGAAGTGATATTTGTAGCATTTTACGTGTTTAGTAACTCTGTATTGTGCTTGCTTATGTGACCCTGAGACTATGTGTTTTTCTAAAGGTTTGTTGGACATGGTCCTGTTTTATAAAGTAGTTGTAGTCATAACTAAATAAGACTAGAGGAGAGGTAGGTTTGCGGGGTGTTTGTGTGGTGGTTGTTACTAACTTTTTTTTTTTTTTTTGCGAGCGAAAGTGCAAAGAGCATATTTTAGCTGTGAACATAGTTATAGAAGGTAACGGTAAAAACGTATAACCAGTAGATGTATGCGGTTGATTCGATGCACATGTAGTTAACAAGAAAAGTTTGTCATAGCTTTACTGAATATTGAATGGTTTTTCTTTCCATTTTTAAGGCAAACTCCAAATTTTTCAAACGTCTTAAGCTGTTTGCGCTGTTTTTGATTGATTATAAGTGATTTTACATGCATGCATGCATACATACATACACTGAGCATTTCTTGCTAAAAACAAATTAAATACGTTTGAATAATATTTCAAAGCTTTGAAAGTGTTTTTGGTGGATTTAACCTCAGTGAGGTTTTCCCCTCATATCACGTTTATTTGTACAAAGTGCTTTAAGTTCTCTTTGTATTTCACTGTGAATAGGCAGTTTCCTTCGCTGCAGCAGTTGCACTTCTTTAAGAACACACTCTTTTTGGAGACATTTAATAAGAGCGCCTTATTTTTCGCAAGAACGACGACGCGTTATTTCACATGCGAAAGTTGTGCATTATTCCAAAACGCATTTTTTATCCCGGCAGGTTCTTTACATTTAGAACAGTACACAAGGGTACACAAATACCGTATACGAAATATTCATCTATCCAGAGTGAGTGAGTCTTAAAGCTTTGAGCGGTTGTGTATACAATTGCAGTCTGAACACATTTTTGAAACACAAGTCACTTTTGAGGGTGCTCGAGAAGCGCACACTGGAAGACCGGTTCTGTCTTTGTAATACAGAATCTGTTAGAAAAATTGGTGCCTTTTTATCCTGAACTGTATTTTTACGACTTAAACTGGAATAAAGGACAAAATAATGTGGTTTGCTGCATGATGGACAAATCCTGGAATTGGACAGAAGCCAAATTCCGAAGCGTTTAAAGAAATGACTGGCTCTTAAACAGATATGGTGATTATCACCACGTAATACTGTCACTTTAATTGCATTAGCAATAGTATTACAGGCTTTAAGCATGCTCTTGGTTCATTAGACTATTGGATGTTTTACTACAAAGATGTTTTTGTGCTCTTATGTGAGGTGGTACGTTTGTCCTTTTTCTTGGTCCTGTGTGCATGAATAGTTTCTCTTTAGTGTTGGAGTTCAGGATTGTCAGTGCGATTTTTATTGTTCGTGGGTTTTTTAGCAACCTGCTCCTTTATAAATGAGTGTGTTGCTTACACATGCAAAATGTTAATAAAAAAAAAAAAAAAGACATCTGATTTTGTTCGTCTTCTGTATTTTATTCATTCAGTGAGGTTTCCAAAGGTTTGGAGGAGGTATGCAAATAGTTGTTTTAAAAAAAATTAGATATGATTTGTAAAATGATGTAAATAGTTGAATAAATAAAATAGCATAATGTTTTGTATGTGTGCATGCACATCTACAGTGCCCTCCATGATTATTGTCGTCCCCACCACCCCGTAAAAAAGAGGTTAGGGAAAAAAAAATCCACCTTTTGGTGAAGTAGTTTCATCTCACGCTGGGAGGAGAAAAATCCAAAATGAGGAAATAAATTTGTTCAGACAAAAACAAATTGCTCATCAAGAAATAATTTGATTGCCTGTGCCTTTTGGTGTTGCCGAGCTCATCAGTGTGTTCCTTCTGTTTAAGAATATACCAAATTGTTGATTTGGCCACTCCTGATATCTCTCTGACAGGTCTGTTTTTGTTTCACCCTAATGATGGCCGCCTTCCTTTGCATCGACACTCATCTGGACTTCATATTGAGAATTGATATGAACAGCTGCCAAATGCAAATTCAACCCTTGGAATCAACTCCAGACATTTTCATCTCCTTAGTTTGTCATGAAATAATGAGGAAACGGGCCATAACTGGCTACGAAACTGTTTATTGCGTTAGATTACTGTCATTTAGCAGATGCTCTTATCTAGAGTGATGTACAACGTGTGTGTGCGC
>JAOANJ010000009.1:8843870-8855691 GCA_026413345.1 Ariopsis seemanni | reverse complement strand
TTTCGGTCCACTAAACAAAAATAATTGGGCGTCAGGGAAAATTCTTTTTATGACCTACACTTGAAAAATCTGAAAGGTAGTCTACCGGTACCTTTAATGTCGCTCCACTCATGTCCGTGCATGCATCTTCAATCAATACCAACACGATGGCAATGCAAAATAATTTTGTGCACTGAAACACGAACAACAAGAACTCAAAAATAGTGCTTCTAACAAGGCATAATGAGACAGTGCGATTAGTGAGACATTTAACATGCAGGGGCTGATGGGTAGTGTAGTTAGTGTAGTTCTGCACCCCTTTGGTGCTCCCATGACAACCAACTGCCTTAATAGCAACACCTGGACACCTGCCCATTCATGCAATGATCCAATCTCCCAATCATGTGGCAGTCGCACAGTGCATGAGATGATTCAACTTCACACCAAGAGCTCAGTTAATGTTCACGTCAAACATCAGAAAAGAGAAAAACGTGATCTCAGTGACTGACCGTAGCATGGTTGTTGGTGCCAGAAGGGCTGGTTTTAGCATTTCAAAAATAGATTTTCAGACAAAACAGTGTCTTAAATTTATACAGAATGGTGCAAAAACAAACCAAAAAAAAAGAGTGGCAGTTCTGCAGGCAGAAAGCCTTGTTGATGGGTGGTCAGAGGAGAAAGGCTCAAGCTAACAGATTGCCACTCTTCGTCTTCTATCAGCCAAGAACAGGAGTCTGAGGTCATGATGGACACAAGTTCACTGGACAACTGAAGATGAAAATGTCCAATCACCATCTGTCCAGTTTCAGTGAACCGAAACTCTGGTAGACTCAGATATTTTAAAACTGTATGCTGTTTGGAAAGTTGATTCGATGTTACTGCCTTATGCCTGTCATACCTGTCACTCTGACACTCTCCTGATAAAAGGGATATGTTTGTTGCTGTTGTTATTGTTGTAGCCTCTCTACCTCCATGTTGGATGTATTGTGCATTCTGAGATACTTTTTCTGCCCTTTCTCATAGCCTTCATGCCTGGCCAGTCTCCTTGGACCGCTCTTATCTACACGGCTTTAACACTTACAGCACCACTGCTCATGGGATGTTTCTTGTTTTTCACACCATTCTCTGTAAACCCCGAGAGATTCTTGTGCGTTGGAGTACCAGAAAATCAACAGTTTTTCGAACACTCAAACCAGCTTGTTTGGCACTAACAACCATGTGATTGTCAAAAATCATTGAAATCACATTTTGCCCATTCTGATGTTTGATGTGAACATTAACTGAAGCACTTAGCATTCAGCTGGGTCATTTAATACATTGTGCTGCCGCCACATGATTTGCCAGTTGGATACTTGCATCAATGGGCAAGTGTCCAGGTGCTGCAATTGAAGTGGCCAGTGGGTAAATTATATCCCTCATCAAAAAATATCCATGCAGGGATTGGCCAAGGACGGCTCACGTGACATAAAATAGCTCCACCACTGATTATCTTGTGATGTCAAAAATAAAAAAAAAATGGACATGGTGCGAGTCAGTCATGGTATATCCTGGATATACCATGAACTGATGTCCTAATTTCAAGCTATACGGCCGATTCGAGTCACAGCTATGGCTCCACGAGCATTTCTCTGTGTGTAGATCTACGTATCATGATCATGCCCAGTAGGTCATAGCATGGTACATTGCACATGTGCAGGTCAAAGGTGGCTCCGACGTAAACAACAAACATGGCTGCCTCCAGTGAGTTTATGTCGAGATTCAATCCGAACACTTTTAGTCTGTAATTTTTTGATAAGGGATATAAATCTAATACACCATGCACTTTGGTGACTGGCATAGAAATATTTTCTTCGGCACAAAATAGTACTCTACCAGTCACCTCAGAGAGTCCATAATTTCAACCGGAGCCTCTCAGTGCATGGTATATTCGATTACTATTTGTTTATACAAATATGCAGTTGATTATAGGAAATTGTGCGTGCTGATTGGTCGAGAAATTCTGACTATTTCTCGATAAACACCTCGAGCGACTCAGCAAAATGGTGGCCGATCGCTTCGTCACTGTAAGTGAGGAAGAATTACAAATTATAAAGAAAAAGCTGTTCCTAAAAGCACTAAAGATGCTACGAAGTTTGATCTAAAACTATTCAAAGGTCAGATGGAATTGTGATTTATTTTATCGATTTCAAAACAAAATAAAAATAAATAAATCAGTAAAAACATTTGACAAACCACCTGCGTATTTATACCAAAAGAATTATCCGCCTCAGGCTCAGTGAATAATAACCTTGACTTCATCTTGGTTATTAATCACCAATATTCATTTCATCTTCGGCGAATAACTGGTAATTAGCAGGTGTTACAGCTGCCGTTTCTAAAATAAAGCCATTGGTTAGAGAGTGGCATATTCGAATAGCTCCGGTAACAGAGCAGCAGGAGGGTGATGGATCCAGTGGATGCAATGTTCTGCAATCAGCTTACAAGAAGTTGTTTTGCTGGTTTGTGTCAATACAGATTAAGTATGATGAACCACCTGCACTGTTCTTGTATGCCACAGAGTGGTGTTTTAAATAAATATTCAATATTACCTTCCTCATAGAATCAGTACTGTGCTCCAAGATTAAATGCATTTAGTTTACAGGCTTTCCTGCCTTTTTTTTTTAAATGAACTGACCATTGAAACAACTTGAAACTATAACGAACAAGCATAACCAACTTGTACAAGCTGTAAACATGTACGGTATGAGTGACAAGAGACAAAATACTGGATGTAATTAGCACTGTACAAGGAAACTGGCTTTTACTACATACAGGGTGCCTTCTAGAATTGTTACCCTTCCAGAAAATGACCAAAAAGTACAATGTCATATCAAAGAATAATACATATAATAAGTATGTTTTGGGCTTATCTACAAAACGCTGGATCAGGAAAATGCCCATAAAAGTTGTCTACCTCGACACAATATAAATAGAAGTAACGTAGAAGTACCTCGAAATACAGTAATAGATGTTTTAATCATAATATTGTACACTGAATATCACAGGAAGTCATACAACCCCAAATCAGAAAAAGTTGGGATAGTACATTGAAATCAAAGCTGAAAACATCCATCCATCATCTGTAGCCACTTATTTTGTTCTATAGGGTTGCAGGCAAGCTGGAGCCTATCCCAGGTGACTACGGGCGAGAGGCAGGGTACACCCTGAACAAGTCGCCAGGTCATCACAGGGCTGACACATAGACACAGACAACCATTCACACCTACGGTCAATTTAGAGTCACCCGTTAACCTAACCTGCACGCCTTTGGACTGTGGGAGAAACCGGAGGAAACCCATGCGGACAGCATGCAAACTCCACACAGAAAGGCCCTCGCCAGCCACGGGGATCGAACCCAGGACCTTTTTGCTATGAGGCGACAGTGCTAACCACTACACCACCATGCCACCCAAGCTGAAAACAATGATTTGTAAATAATATTTGATCTGTATTACATTCAGAACAAGACAACAGCACATTATTTGATGTTTTATCTCGTGAATTTTATTGCTGTTGTTTTTTTCCAAAATAAACATTTCAATTTTTATTTGTGCAACACATTAATAAATAAATAAATAAAAATTGGGACCGTAAAGGGTTTACCACTGTATAATGTTTCCATTCCTTCTCACAACACTTATAAGATGTTTAGGGACTGAAGACACCAAGTGATGAAGTGTTTCAGTTGTTATTTTGTCCCATTCCTCCTGCAAACAGGTCTTAAAGGTAGACTGTCTTTCAGATTTGTCAGGTTTAGGTCATAAAAAGAATTTCCCCTGACACCCAATTATTTTTGTTTAGTGGACCAAAAGCTACTGAATTTGAACTTCCAATTTTATTAGTTTATTTTTTTTTAATCGAAAAATTAATGAATTTAGGGCCATGTGGCCCTAAATTCTCCCCTATTATTTCCTGCTTCACCATGACCCAGTACAAGATACTACGTCATGCATCACGTGGTGGGCTTTCCCTGTTCGCGCAAGACATTGTGGGATACAAATTTGAAACAGGAGAGAAATATGGAGGACGGGAGTGTGCGAATGAAACGTGAAAGACCGACTACAGTAACGGAAAGCGAGAAGAAGAGACGTCATGTTGCGAAGGAAAGGAAATGCAGGACCAAACTAATAAATATCGGCGGTCAGCGAGCACCTCAGTGTGATCAGCTGTTCGTTTAGCAACAGAATGATGTAACTGTCAGTATACGGTCAAAGGTGAACCTGTGCATGCGCACATGAACTTCCTCTGTCTGCTTGACTGCACGATTTCATGCACATTATTTGCTCAGGAATCCCCTCAAATGAAATAACTTCCCAGCCACAGAATGGCCTGAGGTTTTGTGAGATATTACAGAAATAAACACCTATCACAATGACCAAATTTCAGAGGCAACTAAATTTCACCGATTTTACGAAATTGAAAGGCCATCTACTTTTAAGAGCTAGTTTTGGTTGGGTATTTATTTTGTGTTGAGATATTCAAATTATGAGGAAAGCCTTTATTTAAAGAAGCCAAGAACAAGGTAGGATGAAATAATGCATGCCATTAAACATGATCTACAAAACCATTGTTTATTAAAAGGTCTCATATTATACACCTTCTAACCAATCCAAAAACAAGACACTAATGTTGCCCAGAAACACTGCAACAGCAGCATACCAAATGCATAGAGTCCCATTCTACAGCCAAAGTGTGAAAGACGTTCAGTGTAAATGCACAGATTAACGTAACATTAAAGTGTGAAGTGTTGAGAACGTAGTCCAAGTAAATTCTTGCTTGAGTACTGCTTACTGATCAGACAGAGTATGTAAAAGCTGCCATTATTTAGGTTTAAAAACTAGCACTATTTGAACATAAATTTTACCCTCCTTTCCTTCTGGCCTGCAAACTTCTCAATTACTTTCTGGTTAAAGTCAGTCATCTCAGTCACCTGTCTCTTTTCCATTGACAACATGGCCAATGCATTCAGCCTCTCCTGCAGCTAACTGTTCATTAACGCTAAGCCTGCCAAAGAAGCGTAGCTTCAAACAGTTGTCAAGATGGCTGTGGCTACTCTCGAGCTGTTTGCACTTTTCAGAAAGTTGTTTAAGGTCCTGTACAACGTTTCGGTCCTGACACACTGAAAAAGCAAACAGGGAAAACAGTAAAACGCATTACTCACTCCACATCCAGCTCGCCAGCTCTGTTTGTCATACCAAGAGCAGGAGGAGCCTTGAGTCCTCGATCACCTGCCTGCTGCTCAATGTTTAAACTGGGTTGGTCTGGTCCAAGCTCTTTAATTCTCTTTTTTTCTTCCACTGTATGCTGTGTAAAAGGATGCTTTTGTAAAGAAATAACAATTTTCTTTCTCCGCGGGTCCACTTGAACATACCATCTTGTGAAATCTCCGGCCTAACGAGCAGCAGTGAGTGACAGCCGTGAATATGAAAACTGTCCAACTGTCATGTGGGAAAAAAAACTTAAAAACAATTCCAATTGGCTGCTAATAAAAGAAAGTGTGTCCGGTGAGCACTTTGCTGCGTCCCAGGCCAAATCTTGAAACTGCCAATTAAAACGCAGCCTCAGGTCACCTGCTCTCCAAATAGTCGGGCTGTTAAGGTGAGAAATTGTTCACTTTGTGATAGAAGCATGAAATTTGGCACACTAGCTCAAGTTCCATCCATCTATTATCCGTAACTGCTTATCCTGTACAGGGTCGCAGGCGAGCTGGAGCCTATCCCAGCTGACTATGGGCGAGAGATGGGGTACACCCTGGACAAGTAACTAGATCATCACAGGGCTGACACATAGAGACAAACAACCATTCACACTCACATTCACTCCTACGGTCAATTTAGAGCCACCAATTAACCTAACCTGCATGTCTTTGGACTGGGGGGGAGGAACCAGAGCACCCAGAGGACATGCAGACACAGGGAGAACATGCAAACTCCGCACAGAAAGGCCCCCGGAGGCCACTGGGCTCGAACCCAGAACCTTCCTGCTGTGAGGCAACAGTATAACCACTACACCACCATGCTGCCCAAGCTGTATACTATTGAATTTATTTGTAAATCATTCATATGAGCATGTAAATAAGAAATTAATGTTCATGAAAATCCTGCACATTCTGAAAAACATTTGTATCCTATATATGAAAATTTTAGTTCCAAAACATGATAAGTGCCATTTAGAAAAAAAAAATCAAGTTACTGTCAAAATAAATTTGGAATTTTATCTCTAGTCAAAGTTCCAAAATCAATTTTATGCAAAATGCTATATCCGCCACACTTCTCTGCATTGCATATCCCCTTTCTTTGCAAAACATGACGAGCACTACTCCTGATTTTCCACAGAACACATTATCTCCACTCAACCAATCAGAGCGCACCATTCAAATACAGAAACAGTAATAGCAGCTCCCAATGACTATCAACATTGAGGATAATCCCTGTCTTTTCGTGAGATTTTGAATGAAATAAATGAATAACTTGTGTATGAGGTGTGTGTGGAGGGACTCTCTTATCTTCATGTTTTATATTATTATATCAGTAGAAAATGTAGTCCAATGTTATTTTCCACTTTGAACACACCTGATTCCTCCTGGGATCTAGATATGCCAGTTATATATATTAAGGCACTGCCTAAAAGTGGAGCTCCCTTTGAGTGTAAAGTGTGTCAATAAATAATCAAGTTATTTTTTTAAAAAGCAAATTAAAAATAAGTGCTGGACAAAAACCCATCAATCTTATGTAAATGATCAAGTGTTTATGAAATATGTTGCTTTGCACTTACGATCGGGTACCCTGTGGTTGCAAAAGCCACCAAAAATTTGTTCTATTCGTTACCGTATTTTCTTAATATGGAGCTGCGCTCTGTGTGCAGTGAGCTCAGCTAGGAATTTAACTGTACATGCTGTACAAGGTATCCAAACTTCCAAATGTATTGTTCAGAATAAAAAAATTAACCTTGAAGGGGTCCACCTGTATCTTGTTAGGGGCAACAATGAAATCAAGGAATGATATCTCTGATTGATGGAATTGACATCTCTCTGCTTTGACACAGAGTTGATTTTCCAGAAGTCTTTGTAGGACCTGCCACAGCTAATGGAAGATTTAGCATTTACTTGTTATTATTAATATTGCAAATCATTAAATACTTTTGCTGGCATTGAAGTGAGTCAAAATTAAAATTTTATTTCATAGTTTTGAGTCAAAATAACTTCCACTTCTACCTTTCATGAAATTTTGGCAGGCAGTACACTTTACATGTGATCACCATATCACACATATGCATGTGAATATGAAGAAAATCAGCATTTCCAAAAGTTTGGTGAATCTGGAGGACAGTTTTAGCTCACTTTGGCTTACACAAACATTTACATAACTTTACTAAAAGATGAGTAAATGAGGTCCAACGAACCAATGGTGTTGAGGTTCCAGAAGACCATTACACTGAACACATGATAAAAAAAAAAAATAAGGAAAAAATATAAAAGAATGAAAGAAGCGAAAAAAATGAAAATATGACTAAAAGGTAAATTAAGTCTCTTGACTTAAAAATTAGAACATTTTCTAAAACTAAATAAATAACTGGTATACTTCCACACAAAAAAGACATTGCCATACATGCAAAAGCACATACTATACACACATGAAAGGAATGTTACCATCATAATGATAAGAGCAATAACATAGCTCTGTCTCATAATAGACCGACCAAGCAGAATGAAGGCACTTGTTTTAGGAGAAGAAAAGGGCTCTTCATCAGTTAATGCTTCAGTCAGTCTATCTTCATTATTACAGCTCACTTCTTGTTCATCTGCAGCATCTGAGAATATGAACACAATCCAAAGCACAAGCACCAAGTTTGTGGATTAAATTTAATTTTGTGGATTTAGGTTTGTAAATTAAATTATTATATTTAAGAAAGTAAACATAAAATTTATGGATAAGTATTCAGTGACTGTACCATAAGAGCATTCATGCTGTATGTACATTGGTAGGGAAAGACACTGGAGGTAGTCAGCATCTGACAGCAGTGGGTCCAGCCCAGAAGGATTGTTGTTCTGCCAACTATTGTTTAGCATATGCTGGTTTAAAAACAAACAACAAAAACTCTTGTTAAGCCTGTTTTGATTAAAATTATCAGTGGTGAAAATCTGACAAAAATTTTCAATAAATCTTTTTGTGAATTTTTATTTTTCCAATTTTTTTTTTTTCTGAAATGTATTAGATGGATGATTGCAGTTGAGTCAGGTTACACACACACACACACACACACACACCTGGAAAAAATTAAGATACCATTTAATTTGCTCTCCACCAGTCTTATCTATTCATCATGCCAAAAGATTTAAAAAGAAAAGTTTTGAGTGAGAACAAGAAGGCTTCAATTCTGGCTTTACTGGCAGAAAGATACAGTGAGTGTCAGGTTGCTTCCATCCTCAACATTTCAAAGGTGGCAGTTCATAAGAACAAGGTCAAGCAGCAGACTTTGGGGACAACAAAGTTACAGATTGGCAGAGGGCGGAAATGACTCTCCACTGACCATAATGATCATCAACTCTTTCGAATGTCACTCAACAACTGTAAGATGACATCAAGTGACCTACAAAAAGAATGGCAAATGGCAGCTGGAGTTAAGTGCACAGCAAGGACGGTTCAAAACAGGCTCCTCTGTGTGGGGTTAAAGTCATGGAAAGCTAGAAAAAAGCACTTCAATGAAAAGCAAAGAAGAGCCAGGCCAAGGTTTGCTAAAGACCATAAAGATTGGGACTGTAGAGGACTGGAGTAAGGTCATCTTCTCTGATGAGTCCAGTTTTCAGCTTTTCCCTTCACCTGGTCATCCATTGATTAGAGGGAGATCTGGAGAGGCCTACAAGCCATGGTGTCTTGCACCCATTGTGAAATTTGGTGGAGGATCAGTGATAATTTGGGGGGTGCTTCAGGAAGGCTGGAATGGGGCAGACTTTTGTTTGTGAAGGACACCTGAATCAAGCCATGTACAAGGTTATCCTGGAAGAAAACTTGCTTCCTTCTACTATGACAGTGGTCCCTATCTCTAAGGATTGGGTTTTCCAGCAGGACAATGCTCCATGCCACACAACCAGGTCAATCAAGGTGTGGATGGAGGACCACAAGATCAAGACCCTGTATGGCCAACCCAATCTCCACACCTGAACCCCATTGGAAATCTCTGGAATGTGATAAAGAGGAAGATGGATGGTCACAAGCCATCAAAGAAAGCTGAGCTGATTGAAGTTTTGCACCAGGGGTGGCATAAAGTCACTCAAAAACAATGTGAAAGACTGGTGGAGAGCATGCAAAGATGCATGAAATCTGTCAATAAATGTCAGAGTTATTCCATCAAATATTGATTTCTGAACCCATACTAAGTTTTGTGTTGTTTAAAATTGAAAATGATCCTGATTTCTATGCATTACTCAAGGGCTGAAAACACTTTTTTTTTTTTTTATTAAGCTTCCACCTCAGATACAATAAAGAAACACATAATTTAAAAAAAAAAAATTGTGGGGGTCACACAACAGAGCTAGGCTCCAATAACAGTTTGCCCTATAAAGTGCCACTTCAACTTTTTTTTATTTTGACAAGTTTTTATTCTCTGCAATTAAATGTTCTAAGTGACGATATTTTTATGTGGAATTTGGGGGAAATGTTGTCAGTAATTTATGGAATATAACAAAAATGTTCATGTTCCTCAAACACATACCTGAGAAACTGATAATTTTACTGTTAATTTAATGTTATTGCTGCACAAGGGGGTCACAACAGATACTGAAAGAAAGGTTTGCATACTTTTTCCAAACTTTCAAGCACCAATGCATGTATGAATTTAAAAGAAAAATATTTCTGAGCACTTCATGCAAAACTTCTACAACTGTAAAAATCTGGGTGGCTTGTATCAATGGGTTAGCAGGGCTAAGACAACAACAACCCCCCGAATTGTTCTTTCAAAGTAAAAAAAAATAATATAAGGTCATTTTGGGCATCCACATCATCTTATCTACAATTAACAAACATTTTAAAGAGGATTATTTGTGATATTTTTAAACCGAGTGTAATAGCACCACTAGCAATTGTACAAAAAAAAAAAAAAACTGACTCATAAAGTGAGGCTGTGGGCAAACTGCAACAAGCCCAGTGCTGGGGGAAAATTTGAAAGTTAATATATAGAGCACACATTGTTTAATCAAAGTACAAATTGCACAAAAGCAAAGATGACAAAACCATAAGTTCAGTGTTCTGTTGTTGGTTTGAGCTAGAGGTTTATATTTTAGTGATATATATTATTCATTTTACCTCTCCCACCAGCCACCACTAATAATAATAATGTGTGTGTGTGTGTGTGTGTGTGTGTGTGTGTGTGTTACTTTACCTCTGTCATTCCAGATGAAAGGTAGTCACCATCTGCTATTTTTGAGAAACTAGGCAGAACATTTGATTCTTTTGAATGACTTTCAATCTTTTCTTCAACATCCTTAAAGATATAATCAGTAAGTTCACTTTTAAAAACAATAAAAAAAAAAAGAAGTATGTATTTCTCTGTCAAAAACATTTGCATATAGTGGCAAAAGTATTCCACCTCTGTAGGTTTTATCAGAATTGTCTGAATAACAAATGATAAATATACACATTCTTCCTGTCAGTATATTTATTGTAAGTTCATGTTCTCAGACAGTGATTTTTCTATATCAAAATTAATTATTAGTCAGCAAGTATTTCAGAGAAAACCAAAAACAGAAAAAATGCTGCTTGCATGAGTATTCAGGAAGCTCCAGATGAAAAATATAACGGACTCATAATTAGCTTTCATCTGTGAAATATTAAAACAGCTCACATTATCTGAAAACAATAAAAATCACTTTCATTAAACTGTGATTAAGAAACTGTATGTATGAAATTAAGGAAAGAAAATTAAGACAAATGTGCATTCTAATGAAGTTAAAGATAAGGTAATAGTACTTCATAACTTAAGAATAGGGTGTTAAATTATATCTAACAGGTAAAAAGAGGTTAAAAAAATGAAGACATCCCATAAAGCAGTGATGGATCAACTGGAAACTGCATCACATCACCCAAGCACTAACTAGACAAGGCCCTCCCTCAGCACAAAAACAAGACAGAAGCTGGTGACTGAAACCACAGAGAGACCAACAGTCATGCTGAAGGAATAACAGACTACAGTGGCTGAGAGTGCTATGAAAGTGCACCAGAGAAACATTTCAGGAACTCTGTATTACTGAGGAATGTATGGGAGGGTGGCTCAAAATAAACCACTGCTCAAGAAGAGTCATATGAAAGCACAAGTGTGACCCAGTGAAGATGTGGAGTATTTTTTGAATGATGAGTCCAAGATCAAAATTGTGCAAGTGGGCAAATTTCAAAGTGATATGTATAGTGCACACACAACATAGACAATATCTCAAATAACACAATCCCTCCAGTAAAATACAATAGTGTCAGCTCATGCTCTGGGGGCTGCTTTTCATTCTCAGAAACTGGGCTTCTTGTTAAAATTGAAGGGTGAAAGGATGGAGCAAAATACAGGAAGATATTACAAGAGAATCTACTTCAGTTTACAAAAAAAATTATAATTTTTTAATTAAAAAAAAAAACTTTGGAGAAATTCACCTTTCAGCAGGACAATGGTCCCAAACAAAAGGCCAAAGTAATGCAAGAATGGTTAAAAACACAAAGGTAAATGTTCTTCAATTGTCATGTCAAAGTCCTGATCTCAATCCACTTTGAGAATCTGTGGCAGGGCCGGATTATGGGGGGTCTGGGCCCCGGGGCCCGGCGTGTGC
>JAOANJ010000009.1:6833468-6843900 GCA_026413345.1 Ariopsis seemanni | reverse complement strand
AACGGAAGTGGACTCAACTCAAGCGGTTTGTTTGGCTTAAATGACGTCACGCGCCGAGTGGTCACGAAAATAGCCGACAGAAATTCGCCACGATCCGCGCTAACTTATTTTAATTATTACTTATTAACAATACTTCTTGGGACTAGAAGAAAATTACAGAGGGTTTTTTAACATATAAAGTTTCAAACATGCATAAAATTAAAACCGTTGCCTATGAGCTTTAAGTCCTTAAATAACATTCACATATTGTTAGGGTGATGTTGATTAAATCCTGTTATTTACATGCATATCCATGTAACCTGCACATAAACAGAAAATTCTAACTCAGTGCTGAATCACGAAAACAGGAAACAGTTTATTCAGAATCTGGAAATCAGAATTCATTCATCTGGATTGATGGTAAGGTTTGCATGTAAACACAGCCTCAATATTTTGCACATCTAAATCCATAAATTATCGATTGACTATTTACGCACCATGTGTTAAAAGAATTAGAATTACACACTATGTTTAAAAAGGCAGTTCTGGACACGTTTTGTCATCTTGCAACAGCATGTTTCGTGAAGCAGCATCATGGTGACCAGAACCTCAGCAGCGAACAACCAGCACAAAGAACAGCAATGACAAAGATACTTCACAGCTTCACAGTTATCAACCAACACATATGTATTCAAGGTAAGACTTGATCCAACGTCTAATCTCACCACTGAAGGGCAATAATTATGCAAATCAGCTCTAGCTGGCAGCTCACTCAACCCAAAAAAAAAAAAGAAAAAAAAAAAGAAAACTGCATGGCAGAGACACCAACAAATGCAACACTCAGCCAAAAATCTCCACATTTTCTCTTCCAAGCGTACAGATTTTCCCCTGAGGGAGTCGTCATGCTGATACACTGCTTATAATTGGGACCTTCTGCACAGCATGTGAAAAATCTCTGTCCATGACTGTGACAACAACTCAGTAGTTCCCTGAATGCTTTCATGTAAAGGAAATACTGAGTTAAACGCTATTTTTGGGTCACACCAAATGAAAATATCTTCTCTATTTTAAACACACTCCATGTTACCTGGCTCGCATATACAGGTATGGCGTTCCCATTCATCAGAACACTGGCTGTGGGCGGGGCAGGAGGAGGTGCTGCAGGGATTGGCAATGTTACAACCAGTCTCCACTTTTACAGCTCTGGTGGGGCGGGGCAATGCGGGGGAATCTGGACGCACCCCTAAACGTACATCCTGCAAAGACACAAAACACAAGAGTCTGTTTATTTGTTGTTATATATATATATAAAATTTTGTACTACACAAAAAAACACCCTACATACTGTATATAGAGGATATGACACGGTTGCACAAAGATATGAAAATTAGCATTGAGTGGTGAACATATTCACAAGTGAGCAAAGCAAACGAGTGAAAATATTTTCAATTCGTGAAGATAAACTTCATATCTTTGCGCCAGCATGTAGTGTTCTTTATATTATATGGACATAGCCATGAAAAAAAAAACAAGTTAATCAAAAGAATTTTAATTTCGAACCGATTCGCCACGTTGACAACGCGCATCTAGTCAGCAGGAAAACACTGGGAGTGACATCATCAGAGTGAAGATATCAGGAATTATTATCCATACAGGACACTTTTTCGATGGAATAAAAACATGTATTTTATTCCCTTCTAGTGGGTTTCATTCATTTGGTTCAATAGCATGCAATATTGTTAGCATATCGCTTATCCTGTGTGTATTACGCCACTCTACCCAAGACAACATGACATCACATGTCAGAGCTGATGCGAATATCCAATGAGAAAGTTTTCAGTTGCGCATGCGCAGAATCATTTCTTCGTTCACTGGGAAAGAGAAAGACGCATTGAACACCTGAAAGGCGACCAAAACTTCATTAGATATTCTTCATGCATATTTACAAGAGAAAAACATACCAATGGACATTGAAAAACTGGAAAAGTGAGTGTGTATGGATAATAATAATAATAATAATAATATTGGCTGGCTTTTTTTGTGATAGATATATTCCACTCAGCTACTTGTCTTCGACTCGTTCACTATCATGCTAGCTGAATGGAATACATCTGATATTCCATGAAAAAAAGCCAGCTAATATTATTTAAATATGTCACTCAGATCCGTGATGTATTTCATATGAAAAATACGAGTTTTTCAACACGAGAAGATAAACTTCACATCTTCAAGCCAACATGTGATTCTCTTTTTATTCTATAGACACATTCACAAACAAAAAGTGCCTAAATTTATCAAAACAATTCATCGATTTCCTCACGAGTGACACAGAGATTTGTGTTGGTTCTCCATATCCCGAATGAAGCTTGGATGAAAAATATGAGTGGTGTATTTCCCAGTAAAACACTCGTTTCCATATAATATATATTTATATCAGCCATAAAATTAAAAACATTGACAGGTGAAGTGAATAAAATTGATTATCTCTTTAACACTGATGATGTACCGTATATATTGATTATATATAAAGTAGAGGACATGGCGAGTTCAGAAGCCTTGCTTTCAATTTTATTTATGCACTTGTGGTTTTTTATTATTATTATTATTATTATTAACAACACACACACACACACCGAGCATCATTTAGAAGCCTCTCTACTTGGCTTTCTCCATGTGGTAAGCAGACTATGGCTGTATTTCCAGTCCAGCTGGAGCTGTCTCCGTTAATCTCATCCTCAGAGGACCGGACCACCTGATTTAACATGGAGAACCCACTTGTTTTATCTTTATAATCATAGAGCCCCAGCCCCCTCGTTTATGGGTGATCTACTGGGTATGTTTTCAATTGGATGTCTAATATTTTCAAGTTGGAAAAAAACCCTCTCACTGTCACATGATTGCTGCCTCAAGCCTGTGTCCAATTTCCTAGTTTTTCTCTTTAGCATTTTTACATTACAAAATACATTTGTAACCTTAATTTACTTTCATTTTACTGCTATTATTTTTAATGAAGCCTTAATTAGTCTCTTTTCGAAGTAACACTGATACTTTAAATATATTTTTTTTCTCTTTTGTTTCGTTATTGTAAGCTTTACAGAGCTCATTTGCGTTTTTGACCGATGATAGCCATTCATATGTTTTTACATTTATTTGCATATTCATAGGATTGAAATATTCTGCGTTTATCTGTAAATATTCACTTATTCATGTTTTTACTTGTTTACTTTTACCTGGACTGCTCAGTTTGCAAATATCCATGATCATCTTTTTCCTAGACAGAAGGGCTTCACTGGCCAGGAAGTAAGTACTAATTCTTTTAAATGGCTCAACTAATAAGCTGTTTCTAGCTTATTAACGTGAACATGCACAAATCAGAAATACAGAGAGTTTATATTTCACTCTGAACATGGATTGAAGGCCACTCGCATGTTGCTGTGCGAAGTGCTGCATGAACAGTAATCGCGTACAATATATTTTTATTTCAAGGAAATTTGGTGAAATTACTGAAATTTATGAAATATATGGTATCATCGAATTGAGCTGTTCATCCAAGAGTAAAAAATACGTCAATATGATATTCAAGACTTTCGCTTACCGTTTCAAGCCAAATAACATTTTGACCACACCCTATTTTCACGTAACAATACAAGCTTTTCTTTTTAAAAACAATTTTCATGAACTGTCTGGAATGTTTCGAAATTCCAAAATGGTGACATATAGTATATATTTATATATATACATACAGTACCAGTAAAAAGATTGGACATCGCGTTGTAATTCAGTAGTTTTTCTTTATTTTTATTCATTAAAAGACACGTCTTCATGTCTTAAAGTAATGATGGATGTCGGTTCTCTTTACTTAGTTGAGCGACTCTTGACAGAATACTGTATGGATTACTACAGTTGTGGATGGAATACGGCTATTTACTGTATTTTTATTATTTACTGTTTACCGTTTGATCTCAAACATTAACAAGGCAAGAAGTTGCACTAATTAACTTTAGACGAGACATGCCTGTTAATTGAAAAGCGTTCCAGGTGACTACCTCATGAAGCTGGCTGCGATAATGACAATAGTGTGGAAAGCGTCATCAAGGTAAACGCTGGCTACTTTGAAGAATCTAAAATACGAAAATTATTTTGTTTACCTCATAATTCCGTATGTGGTCCAGACACTATTTCATAGTTTGGATGTCTTCAGTATTGTTCTACAATGTAGAAAATACAAAAACCTATGAATGAATAGAATAGGGGTGTCCAAACTTTTGACTGGTACTGTATATGTGATTAAAATGTATAAGTAATGCTAACAGTTTTGTTTTAAAAGGTATCACAGAGAAAAGAGCACAATTGAACAACTAAACATCCCAGAGAAATCATACAGAGAGCAGAATAAAATAAAAATAAAAATAAAGAAATAAAAACAGACGGTGAAAGCAGTTCGGAATTTTGTGAATAATGAGGAAAGCAAAAGGTCGGGCCTGGCTGAGGCTGGCAAGTGTTTGGAATTTCCCCTGCAGTATTTAATTGTACAAGTGACTCCCAAGGATATACAAAACCAGCGAAACAAAACCACCAGGAATATAGGAATATCGAAAAAAGAAGGAAAAAAAAAGAATTAATAAGGGGAAAATAGTGCAAAACAATGGTTTATAAGTAAAAACTTTCGAGTGGGTGTGAAACTTGAAAAGATTATCATTGCACTTCACTCAGTCAGCGTTCAAAATAATCTTACAAAGCACCAAGAATTAAAATTCAAGGGACTTGCACAGAAATCAAATAGTAAGATGTCAGAATAGTAAGATTTCTCGAGTATAAAAGATTATTCAGAACAAAGACACGACACACACACACACACACACACACACTACTGATACAATACTGCATCGGTGTTCAGTTACAGTCATCGGAAATCTATTAGGAAAGAAAAGGCCAATGAATTGTCAGGAATTAATTTGAATTTCTTTTAAAATTCTTTCATATTTTCCCCTTTTGCCTTATTTTTTTGTAATATCAAGTTCTCATTTTAAATAAAAAAAAAAGTCCATTTCAATACAAAATTAAAATAAAATAATCTCACCATATAATATAAGTAAGTGCTACCGTATGACATGACCGATTGCCCCGAACCTGAAAAATGATATGAGGATATTTTGCAATACAGATATTTTTGAACTAAGCTCTAGTTTCAAAGCAGTAGCATTACAGCATTACAATCTGAAATCTGTTGTTGAAGAGGAAGAAGAAGAAGAAGAAGAAGAAGACACGTGGTACGGTATTGCAAAGAGCAGACAGAAATATCAAACTGGACAGAAATGTAAAATCACAGCAGGCACTTCTTCGCATCCCTCTATACCTGCGCAGTCAGGACACTATGGGCCTGCGTGGTTGGAGTCACTGTACGCATTCTTTCATTTCTCTCAGGAGTTCTGTGAAGTAGATATTGTCTTTCGGACAATATCTGCTATTAAAGGTGCTCTATAATAAATCTGAAATGAATCCAAAAGAAATGTACAGAATCTGCTACGGAATCTACCGAATATTTATCACTTTGCCATCGAAGAGCGAAATAAAATAAAAAAGTCACCTTTTAAAATGTCCAGGTTTGTCCATCAGTTCAGTGAAGACGATGCAGCATGCATTTACTTCTGGTATTATGAATTTACCACTAGGCTACAGTATATAGCTGCTAGTAAACTCTTTATTTGTAAAAAAAAAAAAAGTCAACAAAATGACAGTGACGTCTCAGTGTTATTTTGCTCCATACGCTGTGAATTTTATTTTATTTTTTATTATTAATAGCCTGTTATTTTACAACTTTACAGCTTTGTGTGTGATTAAAATGGGCAAAGGATAAAAGAGACCCTAATAGAGACATGTGAAGTAAATCTGGCCTGCAAAGTACAATATGCTGCGCTTAATAACAAGTTGCTCTGTGTGAAATGATTTGATGGTCAATTTGGACTCGTCCAGCACTCACACTTCGAGGACTGATGAATGTTTTACTTTCGGTACTCCCTAGCATTTGAATTTCAATGGCCGAATTTTGACTTTGATTCTGGTGCCAGCTTCCTTCAACTATGTTCGTGAGGTGCCAAGAAGTTAAAGCACCCCTTCAGTTAGAGGGTGGGGGACCCTACGTGATTGTCCTGCCTTTAGGAGCACAAGAGTAAAGCCTCCAGCACTGTGGGGGAGAGGTACCCCAAAAATCCTCTCTCTCTCTCTCACACACTGCACAGTATGCATGCACAACTCAAACCCAGCCGAAGAGTGAACCAAATATCGCACTTGTTTATTTATTATAATAAAAATAGCAAATCACTGTTTATGATGAACTATATGGTTATGCGCTAGGCCTTTCACCTCACACCAAGCGTTAAATGTGGGATACACACAAAAGACAAGTGCAGAAGATATAGTCTAGCTCCGAAGCATGTTAATAGTGACTTACCAAGGCTCTGTTTTATTGTTTCCAAATCGTCTGTCTATACTCACTGTGCCTGCAGCGTTTGGCAGGAGGTTTGAAGAGTCCAGTCCACTGTGGCCCACGAACAACACAAAACATGCAACTTTAAAGAAAGAAAGAAAGAAAGAAAGAAAAGAAAAAAACCCAACCTTGATAACGAAATGCAAACAGCAAAGAAAGACTAAAGAAAGCAATGCGGAATATGATTCAGACCCCATGGAAAAAACAAAACAAATAAATTTTCTCAAAAACCCCCAAAACTTTTCGGTATTTGTAAGAGATTGAGTTTCCTGATAGCAAAAGCATAAATACACCTAGAGTTTTTAATGCCTGTAAAACCTCTGAATCCACGAAATGGGTGCCTGCTTAACGACCAAATGACAGGCAACATCTGTTTGTAAGTAAGCCAAGATCGAGGTTTAAAAAAAATTGGCTTGGTTCTCTCTCTCTCTCTCTCTCCTGCGCTCTCTCCCACTCTCAATTGCTTTCACTCTCACTGCTGAAGAAAACGAAGGAGAAAAGAAAGAGACTGAAAATCTGGCTAGGGAGGAAATAGTTGTGCAATAGTGCTGTCACCCTTAACCTCGTCCCTTCTGCCTGCTCCCCTCTTCCAGCTGCTGCAGTCCAGGTAAAAGTTCTCTACCATCCTTCTGCTAGCCTCTCCCAGATACTCTGCCCGACCAAACCCCCACCCTCACACACACACACACACACACACACACGCTTCTTGGAAGACTTCCCTACACCAAAAATAAATACTAATCAGCAGTTCTATTTGCCTCTTAAAATGTGCCCTCTGGCCTTTTGCCACCTTTTGCTGACACACACATTCACACAAATACACACACACAAACAGCACTCAACAAACAAATAAACAAACAGATTTAATCATATGTTTGTTCATGAACAAGCAAAAAAAAAAAAAAGCCAATCACAATTTTTCATTTATAAACAAACAAGGAAATACGTCGTTCTTATTTATTTATTTGCAGAGCAGCCATTTTGGCGAGCTCTGAAAATATGGTCACTGCAGCAAAAAAATAACACTTGCACGCACTGCTGAAAACCTGGCGCGCGGAGAGAACAGTCAAATTCACGGTTGTTTAGTTGACAGCTTGCACCGGTTGCTGAGCACCGAGTGAACGACGGCGGAGCAGATCCTCACACGCCATCTACAACCCGAGCTCTTGCTCCTGCACTTTTTCTAAGGATCAGCAGCGAGCAAGTTTAGCACGTGGCAATGCAGACACCCCTAAAACAGAGCGAGCGCTCTGAACTCACTCAGCGGTGATTTAAGCTAGCACCGGCTATGTCTGGTGTATGCTGTCGGTGTCAGGGCTCAGAGACGAGAACTGTACTGGTAGGTCTATATCACCATAGGTCAGTTTCACAAGCCAGACATCATCATCATCATCATCATCATCTCTTGAATCTCCTCTCTCTTTCATTCCTAGCTGCCTGTTCTACACGGCAAAGTGAGACTGACACCCTGACACCCAAATAATCCTAAACGCCCTGTGGCCAATGGCACTGGTTTCCCAGGGGATACCCAGCGAGACGATTTCTCCATTCAAACAAAGCACGCAGCATTCCTATGGTACTCGCAGACTGGTGGGGAAGGTGTGTGTGTGTGTGTGTGTGTGTGTGTGCATATGTGTGCATGTGTATGCATATGTGTGTGGGAGGGATTTGGAGAGCGACTCCTGAGAGCTGTGATGTCTTTCTCCACTGTACAGCTGTATTTGCGATCAACATACACGTACACACACTACAGTACATTAAGATGGCACTGTGTCTCACCCCTATAAATTCCACGCCTCTCCCTCTCCTGCTCTCACACACTCTCACACACTCTCTCTGACATTCCACTCACGCACAACTGCGGCAGCCCTCCACCAATCCCTCGCTTTAACCCCCATCTCAGCCAGATGGGCCACCAGTCTCCCCTAACACATGCACTCTCCGTCTCGACCGACCTGCCAGACGGAGTTAGCAGCAGCCTCACACTGCATTCAAAGCATCGTTTTATGCATGCAGACACGGTGACAGCGCTGCCCACAGCTGCCCTCGAGACTTTCTTTTCCGAAGCTATGTGGGTTACAATATAATTTACATTACTTTCTGTCAAAAAACCCCCTGAAAAACACGGTTCTATACACACTGCACATTTTTCAAGTGACCAGTGTGTATCAAATATTAAAAATTCATCTTTAGCAGCGTGTTGAAATCAGACTGATCTGATCCACTATATTAGTGTCATATCGCACTAAATCTCTGTGCCCGATCAAACCGAACTTGCACATCTGTACTCATAACAAAAATGATTTCAAAGCAACTAAATGATCTGAGCTGAGGTGACACCTTCTGCCCAGCAGACCGAATACTTAATTATAGTCCATCTTGGGGGAAATGAGTCTCCTCGGAGACTCTGTGTTTTCATTACGATGATGTCATGGGAAGAAAAAAAGCACACCAGTGGACCAATTAGGACGTCATTTGGTGCGGGAGCTGTGATAAAAATCTGAGTGGTTGCTTTTTTTTTTTCTGGGAAAGACAATAAACTAAGCAAACCGCAGAGAGCTTCGTTTGAGAGGATGCGCAAGGAGCTCGCCAAGGATGAAGAGCTTCTTTGTTTCTGCCGCTACCCATAATTCATGGCGGCTCACACTGTCCACTCTGTTCCGAAGCTGTCACTGCACCCTGCATGCTATACGAGCACTGTGATTGGCTCCGAGTGGCGAAAGGGGTGGGAACTCTACTGTAGGTCTGTTTGCTGTGCTTTTTCCCACATTGTCATGGGGTCATAGCTGCTTGTGTCCCCAGCTGACCTGCCGTTCACACACACACACACACACACACACACGGACACAGCCCAGCCATGCCCAGCTGCTGCTTCTGACAACACCCTCCATCCCCAGGCAGACACACACATCCCAGACCCAGTCAAAAAAAATCAGTGTACTCTTTTTAAAAAATAATCGTACTTCTATCAACTATCAAACTGGTCAACTATGAACAGACAGACATCGATCGTTTTCTTGAAATATAGAAATACATTTTGGAAATTCTTTGTTTCTACATTCCTAGCAGAACATGTTTGACTGATAGCACATCACACACACACACAACACAGAGTCATTTCCGAACAGAAATGCAGGACAATAGAGTCTTGGAGTCTTCATTTCAACAGAACGTGTGTGAGATAAATGCCCATAATATCAGTGAGCACAGCTGCAAAACTGAACCCAAAGCCACTGCTAGCAGTTGTAGCCACACCCTAATTCCCGTATTACCAATACAACAATGTAGATAGGTTGGGTAGGTCCGAAGTGCATGTTTAAAATGACCGGCTAGATTTTGAGTCCATCAGCTGTAAACTGTAACAAAATGTTTCAGTGTGATCCAGGGTCAGCCAGGGAGACGTGAGCCTTCAGCCTCGCCTTCACACTTATTTAAATCACTGTTACCAAAACATTAAATATTATCAAATAGTGAGGACAAGTTGTACTGAGCAAATTGTGCTGATGCCTTTCAGCTGTGTCTTTATCACCACTGCAATGTTTCAGTCTTTACTCAGTTATAAAAGTCAATACTTTCTTCCGACTTAATTGAATTAATTGTCTACAACAACATAACCCTGACTCGAGATATAATTAGAGGTCCCACAATAATAAACAATTCAATACGTGTGCCTTATTTAAAGCTAGACGGCCTTTCAGATTTTTCAAGTGTAGGTCATAAAAAGAATTTTCCCCGATACACAATTATTTTTGTTTAGTGGACTGAAAACTACTGAATTCGAATCACAGACTTCCAATATTATTATTATTTTTTAAACAGAACAATTAATGAATTTAAGGCCGCGTGGCCCTAAATTCTCCACTATTTTTTCCTGCTTCACCATGACGCAATTCAAGATACTACATCATGCATGACATGATGGGCTTCCCCCGTTCACGCAAGGCATAGTGGGATACACATTTGAAA
>JAOANJ010000009.1:6747202-6763462 GCA_026413345.1 Ariopsis seemanni | reverse complement strand
GAAACATATAGCGTGGATTTACAAAATTTTCGTAACATTTTTCTCAGCAACTACAAATCACAACTGCCTGATATTTGGTATCGAACTTCCAATTGGGGTTTTATACCGTTTGTACCATTTTCAGGTCTGTCCCACGTCGGCTTCTTGTTTACCGACTGAATGTATTTACGAAACATATAGCATGGTTTTTGACGCTATTTCAAGAAGCAAAATGCTATTTCAAAATAAGTTTACCACGATGCTGTTTGAAATCCCTGGGAAGAACATTGCTCTTTACTTACTTGCTTCAGGGTTAATTATTTGTTGAAGTCAGCATTCATAATAAGCATCCTATTCCTTCGATTGCTTGCATTGTGAAATAAGCGAGAGCGGGGGGGATACGTAAGTGAGCAGTTGATCTTGTTTGTCCTCAGGTGTAACTCTTATTTTTGAGGATCATATTGTGTGTAATTTATTAATCTCTACTGTAATCTGTACTGTTAGTAGAGTATAAAGTGGCTAATAAGAAAGCACAAAGCCCTTTACATTATAGCTCGGTCAGATCTTCTCACAGGCTCTGTGTTTTAGATTACAAACTGTATATATGCCAGTCTAGACATGAGTCCATATGTGTCAGTCCACCAGTTTTTCATACCACATGCTTAGATTATGGATTTTGAGTTATACCTGCTGCATTATACTACCAAGATCAAGGGAAGTTACTGTAAATCTGACATGAAATCATGTGCACACAACCCAAAATGGTCCATTTTCCAGGCAGAAAGCCTTCAAAATGTCCACGATGTACATGATGTTTCAGCTCGGTCTAAAGCATGACACTACTTTTACTATGGATTTGCAAAACAGCTATCGGTAATTTAATTCGATGCCTCACTGATTGGTTGGCACCATACCAAATTCATTTTTGTCACTGTGCCAATTATGTCAGAATATTAGTCGCCGATACTCCGTGTCTAACACGGGACCAACTTTAACTTGTACAAAATGTTACCAACAAAGCTAGAACTGTTGTCGATACAAGATAGTCAGTCATAAAATGTGTTTTTATTCTTTCTAACCTCTGAACATGCAGTGTTGAAAACACGAAGACCAGGACTCAGAATCAGTCAGGACGTGTACAACGAATGGACGCTGTCGAGTGTTGACTCATCTCCGGTTCTGGACAGTAACTACACGGTAGTCGTTTAAAACGAGTCCCTGTCTCAAGTTCTCTAGAACCAGCCTCAGTCCAACACAGTCGTGGATGATGTTAAAAGTGGTAAATGTATCCCGTAGGGGCGCTATTGAGGTGATTCTTCGTTGATAAGTTACTGGATTAGCCAGCGAAAACGGTCCAAAATATCGCGTGCTTTTCAACACTATATCTACACATTCTGTAAACAGAGCATCTGGTACAAAAATCCTGTGGCGTGACACACATGATCAAACACTTGTGAATACCTTACCCTCAACACCCCTATGTAGTTCTTCCCCAAACTCTTACCACAAAGTTGGAAGCACACAATTGTATAGGATGTATCTGTATACCAAGGCATTCAAATTTCCCTTAAATGCAACTAAGTGGCCCAAACCTGTTCCAGTTCCTGTTCAAGCTCCATGAAGACCTGTTTTACCCAGTTTGGAGTGGAAGAACCCAAGTGTCCTGCACAGAGCCCTTACCTCAACCCTACTGAACACCTTTGGAATGTATTCGAATGCAAACTTCACACCAGGCCTCCTCACGCAACATCAGTGCCTGACCTCACTAATGCTGAATGAGCACAAATCCCCACAGTCACGCTCCAGAATCTCATGGAAAGCCTTCCCAGAAAAGTGAAGGTTATTATTATAACAGTAAAAAGCAGAGACTGCGTCTGGAATGAGATGGCGCTGTCCACAATCATTTGGCCATATAGGGTATCTTGAATAAAGGTATGTAATATTTGTCATTATGAGATTATTATAAGAGAAATACGAATAGTTATAGAGATATTTACTAAATCCCAACTTAAAATGGTCTGATTGGAGTGGCAGATATTTTTGCTTTTTTAAATAAATGCTTCGAATCAGTAATATGATCTGCCAGTAGAATAAAACAATTTCGGGCATAAAATTAGTAAATCAAAATGTCCAGAAATGGGCTTAATACGCTTGCATTGTTTCAAACAAACAAACAAAAACCCTAATTATACTGAAATTCTAATAAAGGGAAATATTAGTTGAGTTCATTTGCCTGAATTGAAGATATTTGTACTTCCTAAGATAACCAAGATATTTCAGTGTATGTATATGTTACAGGTCAGAATTGTAGGTCAGGGGGAATTTTTCAACCAAGATTAGAATTTTTAACCCGGTTCATAATTTGCTACTTGTATTAGGGAGACTTACTATATCTAGGGTCAGGATTTGGGAAGACTTCTTATATTTTAAACTACTTGATAATGTAATAAGACTGGACTTATTTAATAAATTCAAAATACATATCACTACTTCATTTGCAATCTTCACTAGTCTTGTGGTTAAGGTGTTGGGTTAAAAATCAGAAGGTTTTGGGTTTGAATCCTGGTTAAATATGAAAAAAGCTATTTTAAAAAATAATTAGGTAGACAGACAAAAGGAAATAGTAGGAAGGTGTAGAAAGAGAGGATGTGTTTGGACAATAACTCTTACCATAAGAAGCTTAGATAATCCAACATTTTACCTACGTTGGAAATTATGAACTAGATAAAAAAAAAATTCACCCAGGTCAAAATAATAATAATAATAATCACCTAGGTTGAAATATTTTAACCTGTAACATGTATGCATACACAAAGAAGGGGAACCATGGCCTAATGGCTAGAGAAGCTGTTTGGGATCAAGGGTCACTGGTTTGATTCTCTGGACCAGCAGGAACAGAAGTGCCCTTGAGCAAATAAATGCCACCAATTTTAAAGGCTTTGTCTAGTTCTTCAATCATTAAAATATGCTGAATTACTAAGAAGCTGATTAGAAAAAAAAAAAAGACAACTGACTGAACAGAATACATGATGAATGGCAGATTGTGAATATGTTCCGAACAATGTTTAAATTTGAAGATTACAGGATGTGGCTTTGTATATCATGATACCTTCTTTGTACACATTACACTGCAAAACTTAGATCTTACCAAGTGATGATACGCTATATGGTCAAACGTTTGTGAACACCTTGCCCTCAACACCCAAACGTAGTCCTTTTCCAAACTGCTACCATAAATTTGCTCCCCAGGCTGCTCTGGGTATGTTGTACATCGCTCTGGATAAGAGCGTCTGCTCAATACCATTAATTTAATGTAAAGAATAAAACGAGGTGTGCTGTTTTAGAGAATTAATCAATGTCGGGGTGGTGTGATGCAGCCAGAAGCAAAGTGAAGTTACCAATCAAAGTGGTGATTTTCTTATTTCATTTTTGTTCAGCAATTTGCCAATGATGACAATTTTCAATTAGATAATGAATTCATGCATTTTTGCAATTAATTATTAATAAAAGTTAATAATTGCAATTTTTGCAACATTAACTTTTAATGTTGTGGAAAGTCTGTAAAATGAGTTTGTTCCTGTTATCACATGTTGTAGGAACTATAAACAGTTGTTTCCTAACTAGCCTTTTAAAAAAATCTCTCTTGAAGTTAATGAAACTAAAAACTCAACTTCTCTTATGTAACCAAGAAGCCAGAAAGTCCAAACCCCTCCACCCTGAAGACTCTTCAGTGGCAGAAAAGTATTACAAAGTATTGACGCTGATAATGCCTTCTAAATATGTTGAATAAAACTCTCCGTGCAGAAAATCATCATATCAACAAGTATGCATTTTTCTTTTCTTTGTTAAATAACAACTGGTTTTTGTATTTTTTTAATCCGTGTATTATTAGTCTTAGATTATATAGAGTGATTATATGAATGCCATACAAGTTCCTGTGAATAAGTTGGTACTATATGTAGCAACAATAAACCTGTGGTATAATGGGCTTCTAATTACTTCAAACATTTTTAATTGATTATTATAATTTCCAACAAGCAAGCCAGTCTACTGGGAAACGATCTGGATCTATATAAGTAACCTCGGGTTCTTCTTGAAAAGTATGCTGCCTTCAAGTTCTACTTCCAAGCAAGATGTGTATAATTACTAAATGAAGGGAACAGCTGTCTAGAATCTTTGTAAAAATGTTAATTAATCTGTATAGTATATGTTGTTATATCCATATTCATATCCATATGAGCAATTGTGCACTCTGATTGGCTACTCTACTACTAGGATATCAGCTCATATACCATGAGTAGAGAAAAACAAAATGGCGGCACATGTTGCTGAACCAACCGAGGGCGAAATAAAAACTCTACTTGAAAACAAAACCCCAAAAATACAAAAAAAAAGTAACAAAATATGGAATAAAAGTATTTGATGGTCAGAACGTGTCTTTGTTTTATTTTTTTTTCAAGAATTATTATCGCGTTTTTTCACAAATGCAGATAAAGAATGGATAGTTAATGAACTATGATAAATTTAAGAGCTAGAGTACAGATGAAAACCTGTTAAAAACTGGTTATTTTTAGATTCAAATGTACAACATACGAATAAACAGCAATGTTTCTATCACAGCAAAACCGTTACACAATGAAAGGAGTTGATGAAGGACCTGAATAAGGAATAAAACATGGCAAGGCATGCTGTTATAGGAAAGTAATCAACAACTGGGTGGTCTGATGTAGAAGGAATATAGCATATTTGTGTTGACGCGGACCTTCTTGAATATCTTTGAGATTCCGCATCTCTGTCCCAGCCCTGCAAACTGTTGCCTCACAAAGCTGACCGTCAACAAATCTGATTTCGTGGGAACTATAGAGCATGTTGCTGAACCAACCGAGGATGAAATAAAAACTCTACTTGAAAACAAAACCCCAAAAAATACAAAAAAAAAGCAACAAAATATGGAATAAAAGTATTTGATGGGAAGAATGTATCTTTTTTTATTTTTCAATAAATTATTATTATTGCATTTTTCACAAATTGCTCCTGTCATGTCACCGGTTTGTTTACATTCTAAGCAGAAATGATTGTCTGACGTTTTGTATAAAATTTTCATTGATCGAATTTGCAAGAAATAAAAATACTCTGTTTCTCAAAATCCAGTGAATACAACAGTTATTCCAGTCAATCTCGTCGTATATGGCTTATAGACAACTCGGTGCTACTATCATCGGCTATCAGCTCAAGTACGACTTGATTTTGTGGAATAACCGTTTTAGATACGTGTGTGATATTCACACAGAATAGGTCGGCCTTAGATTTTACACAGAATAGTTTAAAAAAAAAAACATCCATACTGCATAAAGAGATGCCTTGTTGAGGTCAAAGCAGAATGATCATACTGATTAGAGGTCAGCTATAGTAACTCAAATAACAACACTTAATCAGCAAAACAGCATCTCAGAATGCACAACAGGTTAAGTCTTGAGGCAGCTGGGCAGCAGAAGACCACATCGGGTTCCACTCGTCAGTGAATAACAGTAGTCTAAGGCTACAGTGGGCACAAGTTCACTGAAACAGCTGAAGATTGGAAAAAGACTGCACAATATTTTTTTTTCCAGTCTACAACTATCCAATTTCTGTGAACCTGTGCTAAATAACCAAAATTATCATACATACCGTACAGGACACTTTTTCGATGGAATAAAAACGTGTTCTGTTCCCTTCTAGCGGGTTTCATTAATTTGGTTTGATAGCATGCAATATTGTTATCATATTGCATCTATTACGTCACTCTACCCAATGGAGAATGAGCGTTGAATATGGTCAAGACAACATTGGAGCTGATGCGAATATTCAGTAAGAATGTGCATACGGTATGCACAATCATTTCTTCGTTAGCTGGCAGACAAAGATTATAGGCTTTTGTACAATCTGTAATTGTTCCATCGAATGTGTATGTATAAAAATAATAATACTGGCTGGCTTTTTTTCCGTTGTATATCAGATATATTCCATTCAGCTACTCGTCTTCGACTCGTTCAATATCATGCAAGCTGAGTGGAATATATCTGATATACCACTCGACACCAGCCAATATTATTTAAATATATCCCAAATAAACACAATTTCAAATGAGTCAAAATCTTTGGAATTGCTTAGCTTTATTTTACTATAATCTTACTAATCGGAAATGTTATGTAACTATTCGAGATCTTATTCTTGCTAAGATTAGTTGTTGCAGTATCCCGGGGTTTCTTTTATTAGACCCCAAAGCTCTACTAAACCTAGTGACTTATCAGTAAATAGGTTTAATTGAAAGAACGTGTTGTGAACGACTGCAGGGTAAGCAAAGCTCGACTGCAGGCACAGTCTCCTCCTCTTACCTGCTCACAGCAGGAAGGGAGATCAAGTAGTCGTGCTGTTAAACGCTAGAAAGAGAACTTGCAGCAATCCACACTTCCCATAGTTTAAAGCACATAAAAAGAAGCAGTTAATGGCTGCTTTGGGAAATTAAGTGGGGATTTAAGACATAAATAGAAAATGACATGCTGGTAATTACACAAGCTGTCCATAAACAACGATCTAATTTAAAAGACTGAGTGTGTGTGTGTGTTACATGCAAATATAATTTTAATAGTTGAAGATTGAAGAAAGACAATGGTCAGTGTGTGTGTCCCGCTGGAAAAATAGTCTTGGGCAGAAACAACTGTGACAATAGTATAAAATCATTTGCTTCTGGATGTAACCATTTTAATTAAATTCATTCAGGTTGTGTGTGTGTGTGGGGCCTTAATCCTTATCTCTCAAACTGTTTAAAATTTGAAATAATGAGGTCTGTTTTAAGGCACGGCTCTAAAATAATAGCCCTGTGCCTCTTTGTAATAGTGGTTTGCCTCAAAACACCACAAACAGCCCAAGGAGAAGTCATTTACATTCCTTCCTCGGCAATCTGGTATTAGAGTACAGTAAGTATGGGATACCAAAATCCTGAAAGGACTGTAGAAACAAAACCCTCCTTTGAAAGGATTTGTGTCTGCTTACAACATCAATTTCTATTCTTCATTTTACTACTATTACTACGTACTGCTACTACTTCATTAGACTGATATGATTTTTACACGGCGTTTTTCTTTCACAAGGCAAAGCGTCACCAATTTAGTGCAAAGGTTTCTTGCACATTATTTTCTTTTTTTTTGGGTGGGAGGTTGTTTCAGAGTACTTAGCATTCTCCGAGATACGTCTTGTGCAGCAGGGCCATGCTGTACCAGGAATGGCTACTGCAGTGTTCGCTCACTGTCTCTTCTTCCTCTGTGCAGTAATCAGGCAGCCATTAGAGATGGCAGCATAAGCCATCTTTTTTCCTGTGTCCTTGGATGAACTAGTATCCAATTTGCCTCTCTCTCTCTCGCTGAAATCCATTTTCTTACAAGCGCCTCTGCTCTTTCTCATTCTCAATTCAATTCAACAGTGCTTTATTGGAATAAATGCTGCGAGTTTCATTCTGGTCACACCAGTTAATATAAGCATACGGATGAGAATAAACACTTGACATTTTAATAATTTTATTGTAAGTGGGTCTTTGAGGCATTGTTTCACTGGTTGATCTGGGTAAGTGCGAGTCATGGAAAGATCTCACAGATCAGAACCGCACGTTGTCTTGATGCTCATCGGAATTTGATGGGCTTCATGCTGCTGAAGCAAAAATCCAATTGACTGGATGGTCAGGGATTTATAATTAAATTAACTGATGTCACTAGTTTGCTAATGTTTTCAAATTCATTTACACTCTTTTTTTTTTTAATACTGAACAGCAGATAGGATTGTCCTAATATAGCCTTTTCAGTATTTTGCTCTCTATTCTGAAGACAGATTTACAGAATTTGGTACCGGTATGCAGGGTTTCAACTGGGTGTTTGTTATAGCATCAGCTTCCTTCACATCGAACCAGAAACTCGGACATGCATGTGTATATGTCAGTATTTTATCTGAAATATACAACGAAAGAAATAACATTTCGAGAACTGTTTGTTCACAAACACCTTCCGACCATCTCGGTCCACGCCTGAATCACTCCTGCTCTCTGCCTCCCCTCACTCTCTGCCACTTTCATCCCTCTTTTACTTTCTCCCTTCCGCCTCTTGTTTCCCCTCTCAAGCTGATGGAAGAGGGTGGGGTCAATCTGCACCGGTTGCCATGACACCAGACAGCCCTTGCTTGGTGAAGGCACGTAGTTTCCTCTCTTCTATTTCCCCAGAGCTTTCCACGGGGAAGAGTGTGTGTCTGTGTGCGACAGCACTGAGCGAGAATAAACACGGAGACAACAAGTGTGTGCATCACATGTCGGTTACGTTAAATTACAAATTGTTCGAATGTGAGGTTTGCAGGTAGTGCAAAGGTAATGAGACATCTCTCATTGAGGAAACATTGATCCTTTTACGCTATACGTCATGATAACAGAAAAAAAAAAGATGCTATTTGATAACCGCTTCAGAATAGTGCTGAAAATATTTAATATTTTACATTCTGACCAATTTATCACTGGTGCACACTCATGCGATTGCACTAAAGAAGCAGACACTCTCTGTGTGCTATCTGTCTCAAAGCAGGCGCGCTGATGAATAATTTAGCAGTTGATATTTGCAGCCATCTGTTTCTCTTTTCCTCACCATCAGTCTTACTCGCAATGTTCTTTTACGCTGTGCTGTGTCACCAAACAACAAGTGCTGCATTCGAACAGAGGGGGTCTCACACCACTGACCAGGACTGGATCCATTACAGCACAGAGCAGAGCGTCTGTGTCTCTGAGGTGCTCATCATGGAGAATTCATTAATCATTCATGAATCATTTCACACCTGTAATTCACCATGGGTATTTAAGGTTTACTCTTAATTAGCATATATTTAATTAATCTATGCATGATCTGTTTTGATGGAACATCGTAATGCTTTCATTGGTTTTTGCATCACTACGAACATTGTTGTTTCCATTCTCCTCTGCTATCTGTAATAAATATAAGTCACTAGGAACATTTCAGCTGTCATTGATGGGTACGGACTTCCTGCTGTGTCATTGCTATTGTATGGTAAAGAGGTGTGAAATTGGCATTTCATATGACTTCTTGTAACTAGCAGCTATTGTCCAATAGAGGGCGATGCAGAGCCCGCTGCCTGGATCACTGCGTATATTGTGGTTTTATTTAACAGCATTTAATGAAAAACTCAAGACTGGCTCGCTATTTGATTACTGGTTGAAAATTATATATCACGTCATAATTTTGCTGAGACAAGCCATAATTATACTATATAGAGGACCAGAACAAACAAATAAACTTTATATTAAAAAGTGTCCAGGCAGTGTTTGGAAAAAGGGGGAGCTGGAGTCGAGCTCATTGGATGTAAGTGATGAGACCACTCAGGGCTCCGGCCTTTGGTCAAACAGTGTCTCCTTTCTCCCGAAATTACAGCTTGCGCAGATCAAGCTCTTGGTGGACAGCCAGCACAAGCGGCGTCTTTGTTCAGGTGAAATTCCTCTGTACCATCAGCGCCCCCTCTAAAGTCTGTGGCTGCCTTTGCTTTAATTAGGGCTCCTGGAGCGGGCATCAAACCAACCTCGCTCCCACCACACCTCGAACTCAAGTCTGACTCAGAGAAGCAACTGGAACAGCAAGACAATAAGAGGTCCAGTAAAAGCAAAAGGTATATCCACAATAGCCTCTCCCTCTGACTTGCGTGCAGTGTTCTGGGTTCAGGAATGCATCACTGAACCAGCACTGAAATATGCGTCCAGATTTGTTATACCATGCCGCACCGCTGATTGCAAATGCAGGTTTATGAAAGTAAGACGCGAGGTGATGTCTGGTGGAAAAATGGGCCACTGCCGAGTTCAGGTGTGTGTGTGAGGTTAAAGACTAAGATGTGTTATCCCCCAGTGACATGAGCAGCAGCTCCTGTCCTCCTGATTGAGCAGGTTCGAGAGACTAGGGAGTGGGTTGTATAAAAGTGTGACTCTTCTGTGCATGCTAAAAATGGCAGAGCTCAGACCGGGGCAGGACGGAGGAGGTCAAACATTCATTTTACACTGCCTATACAAACACTGACAGATGCTGTCTGCTTTGATCTATCTTTAGCCGATCCACACCTATCTGTGGGCCACTGTCTGGAAAGCTGCTCAGAGATTCTGCCTGTTCGAGACCCCTCAGCCTGCACGTACGAGTACAGTATGCATTCAGCCCAAAAAGACTGGGGGAAGGGTGGTCTCCATTCAGCACAACTGACTAATTGCACGGCATTGTGGGAAACACAGATGTAATGCATTTGTGGTATTCCAGTAAAGCCTATGTGAAAGTGTCAGCAGACGAAGACATTCACTGACGGTGAATTAGAAAGAGAGGAGAGAGATAGACAGACATAGCCCGAGAGGAGGACAATGGCGGCGGTGGCGGCAGCAGGAGCAGGAAGAAATGTGCCAGAGCGGAGCTGGATGCGCGCTCTCTCTTCCCGAGCACAGCACAGCCAAGCTGAACCTAGTGAACTACAGCCGAGTGCTTGCCGTGAGGTCAGAGAGTCCAACATTCCTCTGGAGCTGTGTGTTTACACTGCTCGGAGAAAGGGGGAGTCAGCAAGGGGGTGCATGAGGGCCTTACAGGAAGGGAAACAAATCAACTCCAAGCCACACTACACAAACCATGTGCGGTCTGGAGGCCTGCTACAGTGCAGCTAGACCTCAACACTTATTCCTTCACTGCCTGATCATATATGAAAACCTGGTTAGGAGAGGCGAGTACATCCAGAACATAACAGCCACATAATCAACAACCCCATCCTCCTTTTTCAGGGTTTGGCTTGCATTTAATTTCTATTACCATGATAAATTTGTTAACAGCTCCAGAGAAAAGCGCATGAATAGTACAGATCGCGTAATCTGATGTTCACTTTATTTCCCTGAGGAGGACTGGAAATTCAGCTTATATTAAAAGATTAGAAGGTGCTCTGACTCACTGTGTGTGTTTCTCAGGAAGGAGCCATTACTCATCCTTCCTTTACACACATTCTAATCAATATTTTACTACAGAGCCGAAACAAGAGTCTGGTAATTGTTCACAAATTTAAATTGGGTGTTTTAAATATGAAAATTAATCAGTTGGAATCAACAAAAATCAACAGTGTTTCAATCAACAGACAGGTCTTTTCTAACTACGCAAAGCCATGTCTGAGATCTCTGTGCTCAAAGAAAGGGGGTGAAAAAAACCAACATGCTGTAGATAATGAATAATAAATAGACGAATGTCTGTTACATTAGGTGTTCCGTATAAACACAATTTATTATGATTATGAATTATGATGCATTCTCGATCTGTTGTCAGACAGACAATTAAGACCACAACATTCGACATGATAAATAGTTGTAGTCCTTACCGTAAGTCTACTTTTATCCTGATAGTTGACATTTTCTTCTATGCAAAATCTTGAGCATTTATTTAAAAAATGTGAAGGAAGACAAATATAGCGCATCGTATTGTATTTTTTTTATCTGATATATATACACAGTACCAGACAAAAGTTTGGACACCTTGTAATTCAATGGTTTTTTTCTTTATTTTTATTAATTAAAAGACACGTCACGACTAAAAGTAATGATGGATGTCGTTTTTCTTTACTTAGTTGAACGGTTCTTGGCCTGATACTGTCAACTGGTTACTACAGCTGAGGTGCTGAATAGGGCTATTTGCTGTACATTATTATTATTATTATTATTATTATTTCCTATTTACTGTTGGATCTCAAACACATTAAGAAGGCACGAAATTGCACTAATTAACTTTTGATGAGGCACGCCTGTTAATTGAAAAGCATTCCAGGTGACTACTTCATGAAGCTGGGTAAGATAATGGCAATAGTGCGCAACGTGTCATTAAGGTAAACGCTGGCTACTTTGAAGGATCTAAAACATAAAACATGTTTTTTAAACACTTTTTTTTTGTTCGCAACATAATTCTATATATGCATCACGTGTTATTTCATGGTTTTGACATCTTCAGTATTGTTCTACAATGTAGAAAATCATCAAAATTGAGACAAGCCTATAAATGAGTAGAGTACCAGTAGGTGCGTCCACACTTTAGACTGGTACTGTATCTTGTGTATTCATGTGTATTATTCACTTGTTCATCAAGTACAAAATGTGCAGTGTTTTAATACAGACGGGAAAAGAATATTTTAGGAATAGTTTCAATTTCGCTAAAAATCACAAAATACTCCGAATGATTTCGACTTGCTCAAGAGTAGGCGCATGAATACGAAAAAAGCATCAACATATCGGTTGATTTTACAATTATCCACACTACTGAATATCATAAATGTCGAACAAATGCCTCTTATACACAATACAGAGGAGCTGAGGGACAACACTAGCCACAAGAACAAGCTTCCGAGCAAAGATGTACAGTTTCCCCCCCTTCTGTCCAAACAGAAGAACTACACAATATCTCCAGTAAAAGTGAAGCCATACTTACTTTAGGTAGCATAAAATAAGTATCTTAGTTTTACCGTACACTCGCTGCAGAAAGGTTTAATTAAACCACAACAATACCACTGGATAAAAGATAAAAATACTGCCCGTTAGCATCCAACACTATTAGTTCTCGTATTATTTAAGACCTTTTATCTACTGAGGACTTGGAAGTTTCTGCTTTTAATCCCATTTTAAGCGTTAGGCTTTTAACTACACAAGTGAACACAAGTGAGAACTAAAGTAAAATAAGACCATGCTGATGGAATTGCAAGTTCTGCAAGAAACAGTGGTATAGAGTGAAAGCGCACTTAGGATTTGAGTTCATTTATCCCTTGAGTAAATAATTTATATGGCTTGAAAGGACGAATAAACTCCAAAATAAACATCTCACTCCGTCAAAACTAATACTCTGACTTCTAGCTCTCGACTCATTAAAGCATTAGAGATGAAGACTTATTGGATCCTACAGTCGCTGCAATGCAAATAAACTCCACAGGTAAATCACGCTACTGTACTAAAGCAAAGCTGTTCATCAAGATCAGCGGTAAATCTAAGCAGAGAGACCAAAGGAGTGAAATAATCTAACAGCCGCAGTCGCCAATGGTTTAATCCCATTAACACTTGTTACACATTCCAGCCAAGGTTTTTTTTTTTTCGTTTTTTTTTAAGAAGTCAGTGAGTTCAGTTCAGCTCAGCTGCATAAACCTGGAGTTGAGTGTCACTCTGAGTCGACCCTGCGTCCCTGAAGGTGCTCAAGTGTCCTGCTCTGAAGTCCAGCCATGGACAGGAAATGGGGGGAAGAGGAGGAAGTCCTTTCAGCCTTTAACTGTTGTACAGGATTTCTCTTACATTCTTTTTTTTTTTCCCCCTGACTGTTTTCTGGCGTTTTACCAATGCTAGATAGAATGGACTGGCAAGCATTCAACTGTTTAGTTCTTTCGTTCTTCTTTCTTCTCAACAATATAAAGTTGTGGGTTTTTTTTAATTTTGTTATTTTTCAGGTACACACATACCGTAGATGTAAAAAAAAATAAGAGATTAAATTACTGATACCTGATGCTCCAGCTGTGATTGAGTTGAATTGTACATTCAGTGAGTGTAAGCAATTATTTTAATGATTGTTTCATTGATATCTAGATGTTTTATATATATATATGGCCCATACTAGTTAGTACCGCAAGCTGAGTCAGATTTTAATGCTCGAAATTACGCAAAATAATTTTACTGCTTTCATATCATTACAGTGTACTGCATAGCTCAATTTAGGGTGCTGTTTTTGCAAAATGTTTGAATAAATAAATAAATATGAAGGTAATTTAAGAACCGGAAAGGCACTATAATACCAAGATGCTTTATACTTGTTGCAAACTACAGAAGTTTGAAGAAAACTCCAGCTTGACTGTGTGTGTGGTTTGTTTTTTTTTGTTTAATTTACAGTTCACCAATTCAAATGAATTACCTTCACCCTCCACAGTAAATACATCCCACTGAAATCGTATTAATTTTATTATAATATGCTGATTTTTTTTATCATGTCATGCATGTCAAGGTAAAGCGGTGCATCAATGTGAGGGGACATTTCTAATTTTAAAAAAAAAAAGGCACTTACAAATGAGGTGTGTTCAAACACAGCACTAACAAACCCGAAGCCCAGGAGCTGAATGAACTATCAGTGGAGGACAGAGAGAGATGCAACTGATGGATGGGATAACGGAGGACAGAAAGCAGAGTGCAGAGGGAGCTCTGGAGAAGAGACACCTCAGCGGGACAGCAGCTCTCTCTCTCTCTCTCTTTATCTTTCTCTCTCTCTCTACCTTGTCCATCTCTGTGTTGGACTCAGCAGTTCCTTGGAGGCCTGGGCTGGCAGGCTTTTCCCCTCATATTGACAGACTGCTTTAACACAATAGCTAGCCATGGCTTTGAAAATGGATGTCCTCCTCCCTCTGCACCCCTGCTCCGAGCCCAACGCCTGGAACCTCAGTTCCCTCACCATGACACCCGCATTCAGCCAAGCAGACAGACGGAGTAAACGTGGACAAAGGCAAGTGTGGAGGTAGAGTCCGAGAAAAGAAGAAAAGGGACAAGTGATGGTGAAAAAAAAGAAGATGAATGGAAAATGGGGGGCAAAATCGACCGACCGCGCTCACCTTTTGTCCCGTCTCTCAATTTTTCTTTTTGTCTCATTTTAACATTCCCCCCCCCCTTCTCTCTTTTGTAGTAATCCGTGAAGTTTTACCGAGAGAGAAAAAGAGATCGTTCTTAAAAGAGAGAAAAATAGTTAAAGCTAGACAGCAGCTCCAGACAGGGAGAAACCTACATTGCTTGTTATCGCTCTTTCTCTGGGTTCTTCTCTTTCTAAGTTTCATGCCGTGCTCCAGCTTGGTCAGGTCCGGACTCGCTGTGCTGTCAGAGAGAAGCAGGTTGGTGCAGAGGCAGCTGCTGGGGTGTTTTGGTTGTTGTCTCTACTGGGCTTTATGAATCCCTCCTGCTTCTGTACACAGTTGCAGCACAATGGCTTTCTAACTCCCCCCACCCTTCATCCTCATCAGCACCTGCAAGTGGAAAAGTAAGTATAAGAAGTGGCAATGACTCTCTCTGTGTGTGTGTGTGTGTGTGTGTATACACTTTTGAGTCCATTAGCAAGTGTGTGCATACTCGCATAATTTATTTCATCATATTCATACACTTCCTTCTGACTGTGTGTGCCGTAGCAATATCACAGTGACACCAATTAAAGAAGAAAAAGTGAAGGTTTTGTGCAGACATTTTGGCTCATTAATGATTCCCACACCAATCAGTTCAGGCTTGTCAGAGAATACCAGCAAGAAAGAAGTGGAACTCACTTCTCACTTTTCTTCTGAAATCCAGTTACCGGTAACAGTACATTAATGTTAGTGACTCACACATTCAGTGTGCCGACGGATAGAGGAGGACTGGAGAGCTGCCGAGTTTCAACGGCTGAGGTGAGACAGGAAGCCAAGAGGAAATGCACTTGCATAACACAAGACAGGACAGAAATGTAAGAAAAGTGCAATAATTTTAAAGAAAGGCATTGCACTAAGAACTACTTTCTGGGCAAAAGTGCTTCTTTAAAGCTCGTGAACTACAAACACAAATATTCTCTGCAATTTTTCAATAAGCATATCATTATTAAATGACAGTTATGTCAACGAATAGGGTTTAAGAATGATTACTGGTTCCTAGAATGAAAATTTGTGTTGCGTCAGGAGCACTAAGAAAATTTTGATTTATTTTTTTTTAATTGCACCTGCCAGACAAATGAGGTGTGGGTTTTGTTACATCAGTGCACTTAAACCAAATGAAAACAAGGAAGTTTGTGGGAAAAATTCAAAATGTCAAGGGCACAGTTTAAAAAAAAAAAAAAAAGGAGATGTCTGGAGCACTTCCCTGCAGGAACTGCACAGCTCAAACCTGTGCTTGTATTACATGTGTTATTTATACTTCCCAGTGCAACTGTCTAAGTGGCAAATTGAGATGTATTACAGATTTAGGTTTCCACATGGCGCTCACAAAAACTTATATTGTGAACATTAAGCAGCACCATTTATTCAAAACTCGATCACCATTGCACTGCATCAAACACTGCTTCACACACATCATCGTATGAATTCTTTGAATACTAAAGTCAATTTAAAATAATAATAATAATAATAATAATAATAATAATAATGGGCAGCACGATGGTGTAGTGGTTAGTGCTGTCGCCTCACAGCAAGAAGGTCCGGGTTCGAGCCCTGTGGCCGGCGAGGGCCTTTCTG